>JAQQSW010001649.1:0-16878 GCA_028646575.1 Pseudocheirus occidentalis
CATCTTTAAGAAAAAAAAATTTAACTGGATGTATGACCTTGAGTAAATCAATCAGTCCAGACATTTTTTTTCAAGTGGATTGAGTTTGAACTTGTAGTCAGGAAAACCTAGGATCTAATCTCACCTTAGAATCTTATTAGCTATATAGATCCTGGGCAAGTCACTTACCCTCTCAATGCTCTAAGAAATTCTCCAAGATAATAAATTATTTGGCAGAGAGGTAATAATATATAATGATCAGAGTTCTATACTTAACACTAGGTTACTAGGATCTACTTAACATCTGATCAAACAAATTAATTACCATTACAACTTTACAAATAGGTATATTTATGACTCCTATTTTCATACAGCCTACATTTTTCATTGTATATATTGTGATCCTCTTCCCAGGAAATACTCACTTATAATAAAGAATTTTTAAAAGGGGAAGAGAAACAAAGCAGCAAAGCTGATCAATAAGAAATTTCGGATATTTTAGTCAATGTTCCATACCTAAAATCCCCCTCCTTGAAAAGTAATTAGGGGTGTGGTAACTTCTTATACTTTTCTCATGGGCCACATCATTACAATCTCACAACATTCGATTTTAATTATATTGTTGTTCTTTGAATTTATACTATGAATATTCATTGTGTATCCTCATTTTATTGGTTCTGCTTATGTCACTTTGCATCAATTCACATACAACTTACAATACTTTTCTGAATGCACCATATTCATTATTTCTTATGGTACATCAGTAGTCTAATGAATCTAAGTTTGCAATATAAGGAATTTTTCTGTCTCCAACCTGCTTGGTGTACAAGCCTATCAATTAGATGCCTCATTCAAAGGACATAGATTTTTAAATATATAACAAATGTATATTTTTAAAAGTACAAAATGTTTCACAAGAGAAAAGTTTGGGTAGTACTAAGCTTGAGATGAAAGAACTCCCTCTCTAGATGTGATATAGACATGCAAAGCAAATGGTGTCATGACTACTCAGTTACACTGGTGTTAATAATAATCCCTGAACAGGAGTCAGGAGGTCTGAGATATAGTACCTGGCTTTGAACTTAACTGTGTTCCTTTGGTCAAATCAATTTACCTTTTTGGGTCACATCTGGGTAATTAAGGTTTTGACTTTGGACTTTACTTTCTATTCTAATACTCTGATTCTATGACTATTATATGCTCTCATGCCATTGAAGAAAAGATCAGGGAGTTAAGGAAAGCTTAATAAAAATTCCAGTTCTTAGAAAAAGAGGGATTTAGGAAGGAATGGCCTCATCTCCATTATCCTGAACAATTCCTTAGGTACATGGTGGGGGGGTAGAGGAGGGGAGGTGAAGGCTAAGGATTGCTCTTCCCCGGTGTCTACTTACCGGGATTATATACCCTCATTTCTATTCACTTTGAATGACTTCAAACATTGAAAAAAAACTCATCTGAATGTTTCTCCACAACTTAGGTTTTTTTTCCCCTTTCAATTTAGTCCTGAAAGAATTGAGATTTCTGCTCTTTCTATGTCTTGGCTCATTGGAAATATCACAAAACGTTTCCCTTTATTGTATTATAACATTCCAAATCCTCACTGAGAAAGTGACTATAAAATTCAAGAAACATTTAAGTCTGTATCTGGTTTGAGCCTCCTTTTTATTTGATGATCTATCTTTACTTGAAATGAACTAAACTGAATTCCAAAGCAGGACTATGGAAATGAAGGCTAGGTTTGCTGCCCACCAAGCTGCTGCATGGATTTATGCAGAGACTGAAAGCCATTCACTGCAAAATCAATCAGATTCAAATAGGGAATGTACCTCTGTGAAAGGAAACTATTGCACAACTTTTGGTTACAATTGTATAAAGATGTAATTGGATAATAAAACTTCTTCTTTACAACACTCAGAAGCCCTCAAAGGATGCTGGAAATAAAAGTGTGTACTGTTTAATAGATAGCGAAATGAACTATAAGGAAGTAAAGTGACTTCTCCAAGGTCATACTTTGGAAACAGAAAGCTCTGATCATAATAAAGAATAAGGTATAGTAAGTTATTTATGTACCTGCCAGGATCTCTATGGGATGATGCATTTTGGAAACACTTTTCTCTTTTAAAACAGGAGTTATAACTGTGTGACTTGTAGCCATCTTTCATTTTTTAAACATACTCTTCGTTAATATACTTTTTCCACTGGCTTTAGTTCCTTTGCTCTCTTCATCCATTTAAAAAACCTTCATTTGAATTTTTTTAAAGAGAACTTTCCAATGATTTCCAGTTTCATCCTTATAAATAACCAAGCAAATTCAAGGGAAATAAATCAATTTATCAATCAGAACTGGAAATATGAACCTCTAGTCAATGATGGTGATTTTGAAAGCTGGAATGTCTGTTTTGTCACAAGTTATCTGAAGTCATGATTGGCCGCCAAACTGAAGAGTGGTAGCTCTTCAAATGTTACTTTCCTCAATTATATTATTGTGGCGATTGCTTAAATTATTTTCCTGGTTCTGCTTATTTCATTCTCTATCGTTGTACTGTATTTTAGCAGGCATTTTCATTGTGAATTTTTCATATTTGTAACTTCTTATGGAACAAATATATTTCTGTTCATCCATATATCACATCTTTCCCCAACTGAGTCCAGTGGCAATGTATTGTGTTGTAATCAGAGGATCTGGGTTTAAAGCCACCATCAGACAGGCACTACCTGTGTGAACCTAAGCATGTCAGTCACTTTATCAGTCTTCATTTTCTTCAACTGTAAAATGAAGTAGTTGGATTAGATATTCACTCAAGTGTCCCAGATCTATTGTCCTATGATCTTCAAAGTGGGTTGAGCACCCACTTTGCTTCTAGTTTTTTTTCCCCCTTACATAAACTGTGTAGCTATAATTATGTTTGCACCTATGGGACTTTCCACATTGTCTTTGATTTCCTTGGGATATATGTCTATTTTCACTGTTTCAAAGAATTTACAAAGCTTAGTGCTTTACATACATAGATATACATATATAAACACGAACATATGCATATACATATACATACAAACACACACTATACACACACATATATTATAATTTCATATAGATTTCCTTGGTCAATTTTGTCTCATTCTTTTATTATCCTTCATTTGACTTCTGCTTTTAGCATTTATGTGTTGTATGCCTTACTTATTCTGTTTAAATTTCTACTTTCTTGTGGTAGGCAACTTCTTTCTTGAAACTCCCAAATCTATATGCCAGCAATCTTTCTATTTCCATATATGGCTGTGTCTCCTCTGTTATAGAGATAGTCACAGTTAGATGCATGACCTTTCCCATTACCTTTCAATACACAGCTATCTCGAGTTTCATTGTTATTAGCATTTGCATTATAAGAAAACATATGGGAATTATCTCTCTTAATAATCTGCAACAATTATTTTTAAATTACAAAGCATTTCCACATATATTACAAGATTGAATCCAGTTCCTGCATTTTGCCAAAAAAGAAAATGAGACCCAGAGAAGTGACTGTCTTGCCCCAAATCACAGCGGTTGTAAGTGACAATAGCCGTATTTGAATCCAAAGAAGGAAACGAAAATGTTAACATCCCCTGATATTTTTTGTTTGTTTGGAGTTTGCATGTGTGTGTATGTGTGTGAGAAAAAGAGAGAGAAATGGAGAGAAGGAAGAGAACATCAAGGTATAGGTAACTGAGTGTTGAGATTTGAGTTAGGAAAATATGAGCTACTTTTTCTATTTCTGTAGTTATTAATCCTTTGATAGTTGCCAGAGCACTTAAATTTTATGTATCTCAAAAATAAAAACCCGTCTAAGAGTTTACACTAAATCATGTTTGGGTTTGAAGTTTCCTTCTCTTCTTCAGAGAATTTTCTCTATTTGAAATTGCAAATGCTTCACATATTTACATAAAGATCAGGACACTGAGTCTCCACACAATTAAAAATGGTGAAGCTGATGCTGGAATCAAGTTTTTAATTCTAGGTCCAGTTTTCTGCTCTACCATCATTTTTTTGTGGTAATATGTTTCATTTACTAGTATTTATGTACACACATGCAGACATGATCATGCAGATGTATAAGGAAAAATGCAATTGGACAATCTATGGAAGAATTCATCACTTTCATTAGAAATGAAAATAAATGTTATAAGTCTATTATGCAAACCCTTCTTATTTAAGAAATGCTTATGTTCCTCTTTGTAATCAGTTTTGAGGATGTCTGTTTATGCTACTGGGATCTCATCTCTCAATGGGACAATGAAGCTTGGGATTCAGAAAGCAAGTGAGTGCCAAGGGAATCCAGTCCAAAATTTCTGCCAAGGCATCCATGGAGTCTTTGAATACTATGCTCCAGGGAGGGGAGAAAACTGCCTCACAGTCTTTTTTCCCCTCCACGAAGCCTTGCTAGGGTGCCAGAGGATATTTGGCAGATTCAGGCATCTTGGAGAATTGGTTCATCATGGTAACTCAGAACAACATATAACATTTGGTTTTGTTTGGTTTAAGGGATTCCCCTTGCTATTTCATGTGCAGATATTGATGCTAGGGGCTATATGCCATAAAAAGAGAGGCTAGCTCATGATGGTGGCCCCAAGTTTAAAGGTTCTTATTTGGTTTTCAACAAAAGAACATAATTAACAAATCAAACAACAGCAATAACTCATGTATATATCATACTCCATGTTAAAATTTCTTCATATCAAATATCTCACCTTACTATACAAACAGTTCTGAGGATGGGAGGAATATATGTATTGTTAACTTTGTTTGGAATCTAAGACACAGATACTAAGTATCTTGTTCAAGGTAACATACCTAATGCATGGCAGGTCTAGGAGTGAACTTGAGCCTTATGATTTTAAGTCCAATGATTATTTCATTTATTCCATTGTTTCCCTACACAAATGAAAATCCTGCATAAATACATATTTATTGTAACAAGAGACTGGAAATAGATGAAGATTATATGTGTTCTGCTTCCTTGGTACTAGTTAGGACTATGACCTTCGGTAAGTTGTTTAATACATCCCAGCCTCAATTATTTGCACCTACTTAAGAGACAGATTGTGTGATAAAGAGATGATGAGATAGTTAATGAGATAATGTTTGCAATGTCCTCTGAGGTTCTTGGATAAAAGATGCCAAATGAGCAAAATGCATCCTCTCACAGTTATTCTGTAGGGGAAAATGAACACATGGAGACTTCTCGTAGCTAGCTATGTGAAAGATGAGAGTGTTGGATCAATTCCCAATCCCTTGTTGCATACTGAAGAAACATATCTCTATATCTTTACTACCATTCCTGAAGGGTGTTATCATTGGGGTACGGTAGAGGTCTGTGAAAGCATATGAAAGTGTCATCATTAAGGAAAGATAAGTCCATGTTTGCAAAGAAAATTACAACATAAAATCAGTACTCTTCCAGAAACATAATAATTATGGTAATTACGGGAGTGATCAGTGATATGTTGTTTTACAAACTCAGGATTCCCCACACACACACACCTGTTGAATAAAAATAAATCTCAGAATGTAAAACAATTGACAATATCTAAAATAAAGGTAAATGTAAAGCTCTCAGAAAGGCAGGGGGAGAGAGAGAGAGAGAGAGAGAGAGAGAGAGAGAGAGAGAGAGAGAGAGAGAGAGAGAGAGAGAGAGAGAGAGAGAGAAGGAGGCAGGGAGGGAGAGAAGTGGAGAGGTGAATGCATGGGATAAGGGACCAAAGACTAGGAAGCAAATGTTATTTAAAAGACTTAAGGTTTTAGTAGTGTGCAAGCTTGTTATGAAGAAACAGGGTTATATTTTAGCCTAAATGGTTAATCAAATTATAGGCATCATTTAAGAAGTACAGCATCAAGAATGAGGAAGATTTATCCATGTACTCTGCTGGAGTCCTACTATGTCTGATAATCTACAAGTTTAGTTTAAAGTTCCATTTTGGAAATGTATCAAAAAACCAAGAATATATCTAGAGGCAGGTGAATGAGAAGGTGAAGATGCTGAGAAAACCTTATGAGGATACATTAGATGAAATGGTAATGGTTAGTATGAAGGAGAGAAGACTTAGTGGGACTCTAAAACTGTGAAAGTATTTTGAATGAGGCATTGAATGTATTTTGCTTTGCCTTAGAGTAACAAGTAAAAGTATCAGGGAAGAAGATTTTTGGCTCAATGTAGGAAGGGGAAAATTCCTCCAATAATTACAATAGAATGACCTATTCAATAAGAAACAGGGTCAATGGGATTTGCTCTTTTAGTACTGGAAAAGACCTTCAATACCAGCTTGTCTAGACCTTTCCTTTTATTGATTAGGAAAATGTAGTACCAGTGGCTACACATTGAGTACAGTCGAGATCATCAAAGTATTGATAACAGAATTGAGAATGTATTTCACCATCACTAGAAGTTTTCAAGAAGAAAAGGAGTCACCTTTTTCAGGGATATTGTAAAGGATACTCCTTATTTGTCATGGCCATATTAAATGACTCCTGAGGGGCTATCCCATGCCAGTAGGTTGATTTTTTGCAGTAGCTTATATGATAGATTCAAATTTAAGAGTTTGCAAAGCTCCTGACAGCCTCCTGTCATAAATAGTGTCTCACTATCCCCCCAAAATAAGACACATCAAGGTTAGGTGACTTGTTCTTCCTCATATATCAAACAGACATTGGAACTAGAACTAAAATCCAGGTTTTCTTAGCTATTTGTATTTCTCTGAAATAGGAGACATTCCATCACCAGAAAAAAATACATTACTAAAGAAAGAAGTCACACCAAATTCACATTCCAGTTCCTTGCAATTAGAGTAATTTTGGCAAAGTTAGTGTTATATTAAAATGTTATATTAAATGATATTAACATTAGGATGCATCATATAAAACAGAAATTAAGATCATAGTAGATTCTTATTTATATATTATTTCCTCCAATAACTAAAACATTATAAGACCAAATTAGCTCAATTCTTTGATACTTGAGAGAATAATGAATTATGAGAACATTATGCTATGATTCCAGTCACATGTCTTTTATGCTTCTTGTTGTAGGGAAAAGAGTGAGAAGGAGACAATTCCTCCCCCTTCCCTCAGGGGTACAACTGAGTACAATTACAAAATTGGTGAAGTTAACAAAAATAGGTAAAGTTTTTGCATTTCTTTTTGACTGTAATGCAAGATCCTACATAACCAAATCACAGCAAGAAAATTGGACCCATCTGGGACTATTTTTACTTCTATACAAATTTTAAAAATTCAAGGATAATACAAAAGTACCCCCAATGTCTATGCCCACCTCATATTTCTTACCCCATACTATAAATAAATTTTAATGTCCCTAGAAAAAAGATGGTTGCATCTACAAGATGCAATGTTGTACATGTGTAAACAATTGAGCAATTATTACCATTTCTCCCTTGATATGTACATATATACACATATACATATTCATATACACATATATACACAAACACGCGCATACATACAAACAGGATTATTAATGACTTCTATGATGAGGCTCCAATGATAGAAAATTTATTCTTTAGGGGTGGAGAAGATCAAATGTGGAACAAAAGTGAGGGGGAAATAAATCAATTTATGATAAAGACATGTGAAAGCTGAGGGTAGAGGGTGGAAGCTGTAAATAAGCTTGCATATATGAGAAAGGATAAGAGTGATTGAGTGTTTGAGTGTGTGTGTTGTGTGTGCATGTGTGTGTGTGTGTGTGTGTATGACTGTTGTGGAGGAAAATGGTTTGATGCCGGATTAGGGGATTTGTGTCTGGAGATGAAGAAAATCATGGAACTTGAGAATATAAGAAAAAAACTAGCTCCAAAACTAGCCATCTTTATACTGTGTAACTGCTCAGCTAGGTACAAAATTTTGGTTCTGGTGCTTCTCATCACACAAGGATTCAAAGGATGTGGGGGAAGGCACTGCATTCAGAACCAGACCTCAGATTGTAACAATGAGAAGAGTAGAAGGGCTCCTGTCACTGTCATTCTTTGAGAAAGCAAGTGGTTTTAAAGTGGTGGATGGGTGAGGAAAAAAAAAGAATTCAAAAGGATTACTCAAAAAAAGGCAAGGGAAGGGATATTAACTTTACCTCTATTATACTTGGGTAGGCCCCACCTACCAATGCACTGGTTTTAACCTAAAGACATCAAACACAAACACACACACACACACTCACACACACACAGACACACAGACACACACAGACACACACAGACACACAGACACAGACACACACACACACACACACGCACACACACACACCCCTATGATCCTCCCTAACATTACCATTTAATTTCCTGTGGGGGCTGTTCTGTATAGTATGCTTAGAACTACCTGTCATATTTTTAACTTATTCATCAGGTAAATGAAAGTCAGTAGGTATTCTGCCCACATGGGATAGGAGAGAATAATAGTAAGAACAGGTCAGATTTATGTAGTGTTTTATAGTTTTACTGGGCTGCCAAAGTCTAAAAAGATTTAGGGGAAAATCTTCAGCACATTGGACAGTACTTCAAAGGAGGATTGATGGGAGAATCATAGAACTTCAGTGTTAGAAGGTAATTCTGCTGCCATTTAAGGTAATCCACACTAGAAAAAGAATGTCCACTAGAACACATCCTACGGATACTCATTTGCCTTTGCTTAAAAAATGCCAATAATAGTACAACCCATTATTTACTAAGTCAGCCTAATCTACTGTTGGATAATAAATGATTAGGATGCTTTTCCACGAAAAATTTCCTCACATTCTTTCTCATAAGCTTCAATTTGCCTGTTTGCAACTTCTACCCATTGTTCCTTTGCTCTCATTGTTTGCCTCTGAAACCAGTGAAATTAACTTTAATCTCTCTGGAAAATGTCAGTGTCTCAAGGCACGTGAGTTATTATGTTCTCATATACTGTATATATAAAGGGTGGAGCTAAAAATGGCACAAAAAAGTCAGGGACTTTCCTGAACTCTCCCAAATTCCCCTCCAAATTCCCCAAAAATAAATCCTGCAGTGGCATAACCCACACAAGGGCAGGGTAAAACAATTTTCCAGTCCATAACAACTTAGAAAGTTGGCTAGAAAGGTACTTTGCACTGGAGTGAGAATGGAGTGCAGTCCAGCTCTGGCAATGCCCTGGAAAGATAGCAGAGACCTTGGGGATGATTGAATCAGCATTGGCAGCAATGGCTTCCAAAGCTCTCAAGCCACAGATGGCAAGGGGGTAAAAGACTGGTCAAAAGAGGATTACATGGGTCCTTTTGTGGTAATCAGTGCAGACTCGGTTACCTTGCCCATATGTGGATCTGGGTCGTAGTCCTGGCTTGTGGTCCCAGAGTGAGGAGGAGCATTACAGACCAGAGCTGGTGGACCCCTGGGAAAATGAGGCTCCAGTCACTCACAAACCACAGCACAGGCCAGGAGAGGAGAGACCATATATCTCCTTAGATCAGTGGTTCTCAACCTTCCTAATGCCATGACCCTTTAATACAGTTCCTCATGTTGTGGTGACACCCAACCATAAAATTATTTTTGTTACTATTTCATAAGTGTAATTTTGCTACTGTTATGAATTGTCATGTAAATATCTGATATGCAGGATGCATTTTCAATGTTAGAAATTGAACATAACCCACAGGTTGAGAATTGCTGCCTTAGATCATACCACCTTGGAACACCTCAAAACTTGCATACCCCAAAAACTATACCTGAGATCAGCAATAAAAGAGGACTGAAACTTGGGAGAGTGCCCTCTCTACCTTGAGAACAAGCCTCACTTTAACACAGAATTAAAAGTCAAGAAAAAGATTGGAAAAAAAGCAAAAAACAACAATAAAAGAATCTGACTAAAGAAAATGACAATGGCAACAGGGAAGATCAAAGCAAAAATCCAGAAGACAAAAAAAGTCAAAGCTGCTACATCCAAAGGCTCAAAAAAAGTGAATTGGTCTCAGGCCGCATCCCCCCACCCCATAAATTCTAAGAGCAAAAAAGGGATTTTAAGAATCAAAAAAAAAGGTAAAAATTGGGCAAAAATAAGAGTGATGCAAGAGAATTATAAAAAAAGAGTTGGAGAATATTTGGGAAAGACAGCAGAGAAGGTCAGAAAATGCCAAGCTCTCAAGATTTTGGGGGGATAAAACAGTGCTTCAGGGCAAACATAGAACATTAAAAATAAATAAGAAAAGGGGCAGAACAGGGGTCCTCCTGGGATCATTGGAAAAAAATCTGAAGAATAATCCTGGGACAGGAGGAGGTCTGGTCCCTGTGGAAAGTAAACACCTCCAGGTTAGGGACTGGATAAACAGTGATCAGCAAGCCCTGGGGTTAGCTGTGTTGGGAAGCTGCCTCAGACCCCAGCCACAGGAACTTTTACCCCAAGGAGAGTGAGGAGAGTTGGACATCTGAGCCCAGGGAGATCAAGGGAATGTCTGCTGACAAAAAAATGCCAGACCCAAATGTGCTGTGGAGATATAACTAGGAGAAAGAAGGAACTAGCTCATGCCTTATGAGTGAAGAAGCAGTGGGGCTAACATGCTGCTGTCTTTAGGCACTTAAAGGAGGCTGGACACCAGGATTTGAGATCAAAGTCAGAGAAAAGAACTGAAGGAAAATCTGAAGTCAGAGGCACGATCTCCTCTACCCCAGCACTACATGTGATTACAAAAAATAATAATGATAATAATTTAAAAATTAATCTATGACCAAAAAAATACACAAAGGAGAAAGAATTCAACCACAGAAAGTTAATATGGGAATAGAGAAGATTTGGGTTCATTTTCAGAGGATAGTTAAGCAAAGAAACTCTCTTCTACTCCCAAAGAGTAATGTCAAATGGTCATCTACCCAAAAATAATTTGTAGAACATTAAAAAAAAGACTTTAAAAATCCGATGAAAAACATTGAAGAAAACATTTTTAAAAGAACAATCTAAGAAAAAAAAACAAGAAGAGTACCAAAAGAAAATCTACCAATTTGAAAAGGATATCCAGAATCTTAAGGAATAAAATGACTCCTTGAAAATCAAAATTGGGCAAGGGGAATCCAGTGAAGTTATATGAGATTAAGAAATAATAAAACAAAATATAATCAGGAAGAGAAAACATAAGAAAAATCAGACTACTTGAAAGCACTGATAAAAAATAGAATAATGAATTAATAATAGAAGAAGTAAAAGGAAATTATCCTGAAGCATTAGAAAAAGAGAGAAAAGTATAAAGAGCAAAATCCTCCCATCACCACCTGCAGGAGATCCTATGAGGATAACCCTCAGGATTACTGCAGTCCAATTCCAAAACCCCCAGATCAAGGATCAAATATTATGAGCAACAAGAAAAAAACATTTCCCATTTGTCAGCACCACAAGTAAAATTTCACAAGACCTAGCAGTGACAACACTAAAAGACTGCAGGTTTGAGAACACTTTATGCCAAGAGCAAAGGAAGTAGGGCTCTGGCCAAAATTCTTATTACAAACAAAGCTAAGCATAATCCCAAATGAAAAAAAAATGAACATTTAATGAATTGTTAGATTTTTAGGACCTTTTTTTAGTGAACTTAACAGAATATTTGGCATACAAGAAACAAAAGAAATATAAGGTATATACCAAAGAGTAGTTATAAGGGACTCAATAAGGAGAGACTGTTTACTTTTTATGTAAAATGTAAATTGTATATCTAAGATTGTTATTAGTAATTGGGTACTTTTTAAGAAAGATTGGGATTGGCCTGAACATGATATGACTTCAAAAAATAAAACTGCTCAAGAACAGTTAAAATAGTAATTATCTTACATAAATGAGGTGCAAGATGAAGAACAGATACAATGGAATTAGATGGGGGAGGAGGGCTGCTAGATCTGGAAACCAACTTTCATCAAGAATGGGGTCAAGAGTGAATAATGCATATACCTCTAGAAGACTATAAAGGTCTTCTAAATTAGAAAGAAATAAAATTTTCAGTGGATAAGGATGGAGGACAGGATAAGGGAGGAGACTTTAAAGTAGAGTGTGAGGGAATAGTTCAAAGGTGTGTATAAAAGGGTGTTTGGATTTAGGGAATGGGAGGATAAAGGAGGGAGCATTAGAAGGGAGGTAGGTTAAGCAATAGGAGTGCAAGGTAGAGGGTAGATGTGAAGTAGAGTAGTCAGGAGGGATAGGAAATAAGATATGCACAAACACAAAAACAAATATTAGGAGTATAATCTCTTATGGAAAATACATATGTGTATATACACATGTCTATCTATCTATCTGTCTACACATATGTACACAATATATACATACATGTGCATATACACATCTATATAAATATACACACTATGTGCATACATGTGTGTACATGCATATGCATATAGCAATATAACTATAACCACATGTAATTGTAGCACATGAAAGGGAGAGTGAGGAAGGGAGAAAAAACAACAAAATTAAAAGTTTATAGCAGAGACAAAAGAAAACCTGCAAGGAAGAAAAGAAGACATGTACAACTTTCAACATAATATGTAGTATTTAATATACAGGCTTTCTTGAAGTAGGGATTTGTTGCAATGTATTTTGAATCCTCTCTTACATTCTGCTGTACATGTGACATTTTTTGGTTATTGTATATTTAAGTTTTAATATTTAAATTTATAATATGTCCTATTTCTTTTTCTACTATGTATTTAAGTTTTGGTATTTAAGTCTATTACTTTAGAAAGAGGAAAGAAAAAGAATTAAGAGCTTAATAAAGGAGACACCAAAAATAACACCTTAAAAAATCAGAATAGGCCAAATAGTAAAAGAGGCATGAAGATCCATTGAAGAAAAAAAAAACTCCCTAAAAAACAGAATTGGCCAAATGGAAAAAAAAAGGTATAGAGTGATTCACTGAAGAGAACTCCTTGTGTATTGGATTGGATTAAATGGAAAAGGAAGTACAAAACTGCCCTGAATAAAATAATTCCTTAAATATTAGAATTGAGCAACTGAAACCTAATGCCTCTGGGAGGTAGGGGAAAAAAATCAAACAAAAATCAAAAGAACAAAAAAAATTGAAGAAAATTATGAATTATCTTACTGGAAAAATAAATGACCTGGAAAACACATCAAGGAACAATAATTTAAGAACTGTTGAACTATGAGAAAGAGATGATAAAAAAAAAAAGCTAGACAATCTTTCGAGACAACAAAACTGCCCTGATATTCTAAAGTTAGAGGGAAAAATAGAAATTGAAAGAATCCACCAATAATCTCCTGAAAGAGACCTCAAAAAGAAATTTTCATGGATAATTGTAGGCAAATTGCAAAGCTCCCAGCTCATGGAGAAAATATCATAAGCAGCTAGAAACAATTCAAATATCATAAAGTCAGTCAGGATAACACATGATTTATCAGCTTTCACATTAAAGTATAAGAGGTTTAAGAATCTGATATTCTGGAGAACAAAAGAGATCATATTACAGCCAAAATTCAAAACTAAGTATCATCCTTCAGAGGGAAAATGGATATTTAACCAAATAAGGGACTTTAATCATTCCTGACTAAATGACCAGACATGAATAGAAAATTCAACTTGCAAATAATAGAACAGTAAACAAGAAAGAGCAATCATAATGGATTTCATAAAGTTAAACTATTTACATTGTTACATAAGAGGATGATATATATATATATATATATATATATATCCTAAGAACTTCCACATTATCAGGCAGTTAGAGAGAGTATACATAACTAGAGGACATGGATGTGAGTTGAATATGATGGGATAATACCTAAAGGAAAAAAATATATATAACATTAAGGGTGAGAAAGAGGAATGTACTGGGAGAAGGGGGAAAGGAAAGGAAGAATGGGGTACATTATCTTACATAAAATATGAGCAGAAGAGCTTTTACAGTGGAAGGGAAGATGGGACAGTTGCAGGGAGGAGAGTGGAGATGCTTGAACAATACTTTCAATGGGATTGGCTAAAATCAGGAATAACATAAGCCCTCAGTTGGATATTGAAATCTATATTACCCTACAGGGAATGAGGAGAAGGGGATAAAAGAGGAAGTTCTGATAGAAGGGAAAGAATAATTGAGAAGGCAATAGTCAAGAGCAAAACACTTTTAAGGATGGACAGAGTGAAAAGAAGAGAGTAAGAGTAGGAAGAACAGGAGGAAAATAAGATGTAGGGAAAAACACTGAATAACCATACACACACACACACACACACACACACACACACACACACACACACATATATATATATATATATATAATAGAAAATGAGCAAAATTTATATACAAAAAAGAACCATTCCCTAACTGATAAATAAATGGACAAAGGATATGAATAGGCAGTTTTCAGATGAGGTTATACAAGCTATCTAGAGTCATTAGAAAAAAATGCTTTAAATTGCTATTGATTTGAGAAATGAAAATTAAAACAACTCTGAGGTACAACTTCACACTTACCAGATTAGCTATTATGACAGAAAAAAAGGAAAATGACGTAAGCTAGATTTGGGAAAATTGAAACACTAACAAATTGGTGATAGAGTTGTGAACTGATTCAATCACTTGGAAGCAATATGGAACTCTGATCAAGGGCCATAAAACCAGGCATACCCTTCAACCCAAGGATACCACTACTAGGTCTGTATCCCAAAGAAATTTTTAAAAAGCAATGACACATATATGTATAAAAGTGTTTATAGTGGTTCTTTTAGTGGGGCAAACATTGTAATTGATGGGGATGTCCATTAATAGGGAAATGGCTAAACAAGTTGTATGTGATTGTGATGGGAAACTATTGTACTGTAAGAAATCATGATCTGGTTTCTCTCAGAAAAACCTGGAAAGATTTACATGAACTGATGCAGAGTGAAATGAACAGAATCAGAACATTTGCACAGTAACTGCAATACTGTACAATAATCAACTATGAATGACTTAACTATTCTTAGCAGTCAATGATGGGAGAAAATTCTGAGGAACTTATGATAGATGGATGCTATCATCTCCAGAGAAAGAACTGATGGGTTGTGAATGCAGATCAAAGCAGACTTTATTCTCTACTATTTTTTTCTTTTTCGGTTTGTGTGTTCTTTTACAACTTGACTAATGTACAAATATGTTCTGCATACCTGCACATATATAATCTATATCTAATTGTTTACCTTATCAATGAAGGAACAGGAAAAGGGAAGGAGAGAATTTGGAAATAAAATTTTATTTTTCACTGTTATTTTATTATTTTAGTTAAAAGTGACTTTTTAAATTTTTCTTTATTTTTTTGATTTTGGTTTTCAACATTTAGTTCTTTGAGATTTTGAATTATAAATTTTCTCCCTCTTTCTTCACTCCCCCCTCAACAAGATGACATGCAATCTGATACAGTCTATAAATATACAATCAAAGTAAAAATACTTCTACATTAGTCAATGCAGTAAAGAAGAATTAAAATCAGAGGGAAAGCCATGAAAAGAAAAAGAAGGAGGAGGAGCAGGAGGAGAGAGAGGGAGAGAGAGAAACAGGCAGACAGACAAACAGAGACAGAGAGGGAGACAGACAGAAAGAGGCAGAGAGGGAGAGAAAGGGAGAGGGAAGGAGAAAGAGAGAGAGAAAGAGAGAGAGAGAGAGAGAGAGAGAGAGAGAGAGAGAGAGAGAGAGAGAGAGAGAGAGATGCTTTGATCTATATTCAGACTCCATAATTCTTTCTCTGGATGTGGATGTCATTTTCTATCATGAGTCTTTTGGAATTGTCTAGGATACTTGTATTGTTGAGAAGACCTAAGTCTATCAAAGTTTGTCATTGCACAATGTTGCTGTTACTTTGTACTATGTTCTCCTGGTCTGCTCACTTCATTCAGCATAAGTTCATGTAAATATTTTCAGGGTTTTCTTATGAAATCACATTATTCCATTAAATTCATATACTACAGCTTTTTCAGTCCTTACCCAATTGTGGTGCATCCCCTCAATTTTCAATTCTTTGCCACCACAAAAAGAGTGACTTTGAATATTTTTGTACATATAGGTCCTTTCCCCATTTTTAAGAATTTTTGGGGATACACCCCCAGAAATATTTCTGAATCAAAGGGTATGAAAGTCTTTTAGCTCTTTTCGGTACAGTGGAACTCATTTTTTAAAATGAATGTTAAAATTGTTTTTACATGTAATTGGAAAAATATTATATATATTAAAAATAAAATATCCTATTTAATACTAATATCAGTCCTTTGAGTTAGAGTTAAAATAATGTTCTCATTGGCTATGTATTCTTTTATAACTCTTTGTGTATTTATGTGTATATGTTTGGGAGGGAGACATATTTTGCAAATTGCTGAAACCTGTGCCAATTCTGTATCTTGTACATCTGCTCTGCATCTTATACAAGGGATAAGTGGTGTGGGAGGAATTTTACACAAGTTCCTTCTAATTATAAAATCTTGCAACTTCATATTACATATGAGGAAACTGAGACCCACAGAGACAATGTGACTCACCCAAAGATACAAGTGTCCTGAGTGATAGAGGTGTGTTCAATTTTAAATCTCTCAAGTACAAAGAAAGTCCTAATTCCTGTACTTTCAACCACCTCCCCATTGGAATGGGATATCACATATGAAATGAATTAATATCATTTTAATGGATTTACTTGAGCAAATATGTCTGCCCATTTTGTGTTTAGATTGATTATTTTTTTCCTTTTAAAAATATATTTTTATTTATTTTTAATATTATTTTGTTTTTAAATTTTGAGTTCCCAATTTTCTTTTTTTTTAATTTTAATTTATTTTCTTGGTTACATCATTCATTTCCACAAGGTTTTGTGTTACAAATTTTCTCCCCTTTTTGTCCCTACCCCCCAGCCCAGAACATTGATTCCACTGTAAGACCCCTCCCACAATCTGT
>JAQQSW010001650.1:0-16863 GCA_028646575.1 Pseudocheirus occidentalis
AATTTGTCAGATGGAAAAAGAATCTCAAAAGCTTTCTGAGGAGAATAATTCCTTCAGAATTAGAGTGGAGCAATTGGAAACAAATGACTTTATGAGAAATCAAGATATTATTAAACAGATCCAAACAAAAGAAAAAAATAGAAGGCAATGTGAAATATCTCCTTGAAAAAAACACTGACCTAGATAAAAAGATCCAGGAAAGACAATTAAAAAATTGGACTACCTGAAAGCCATGATCAAAAAAGAGACTAGAAAGCATCCTTCAAGAAATTCTCAAGGAAGATGGCCCTTATATTTTAGAACCAGAGGGCAAAATAAAACTTGAAAGAATTCACCAATAACCTTTTGAAAAAGATCCCCAAAAGAAAACTCCTAGGAATATTATAGCCATGTTTCAGAGTTCCCAGATCAAGGAGCAAATATTACAAGCTGCCAAGAAGAAACAATTTGAATACTGTATAAACACAATCAGGATAACCCAGGATAGCTTCTACGTTAAGGGATTGAAGGGCTTGGAATATGATATTTCTGAGGTCAAAGGAGGTGAGATTAGAACCAAGAATCACCTATGAAGCAAAACTGACTGTAATCTTTCAGGGGAAAATATGATCATTCAATGAGGTGGAGGACTTTCAAGCATTCTTGATAAAGAAAACCCGGAGTTGAGTAGACAATTTGACATTCAAATACAAGAAGCAAGAGAAGCATGCGAAGGCAAACAGGGAAAAAAAAATCATAAGGAACTTATCTGAGTTGAAATATTTACATGCCTACATGGAAAAAATGATAATTGTAACTTATAAAACATTTCTCAGTATGAGGATAGTTGAAGGGAATATAAGTGTGTGTGTGTGTGTGTGTGTGTATGTATACATACATATATGTCTTTATAGGAAGGTATATGTGAGAATGAATACATGTGTGAATGTGTGTGTATATGTGTACAGGTATACATAAACAGAGAGCACAGGATCCATTCAATAGGAAGGGATTATATTTAAAAAATAAAATTGAGGTGAGAGTGGAATATAATGAGAGGAGATAGGGAAAGACAGAATAGGGTAAATTGTCTCATATAAAAGAAGCAAGGGAAAACTGTCTCAATGGAGGGGAAGAACAGGAAGGCAAAAGGGAATGGCTCAACCTTATTCTCATTGAATTTGGCTTAAGGGGGTAATAACATACACACTAAATTGGGTATTTTCCCTACAGAAAAGTAGGGGTGAAGGACTAAGGGGGGTGATAGAAGGGAGGGCAGATTAGAGGGTAGGGTATGTAGAAGCACACACTTAAGGGACAGGGTCAAAGTAGAAAATAGAACAAGTGGGGAGCAGGTTAGAATGGAGTCATTAGTTTGAGTTGCTCAATTCTGATTTTTAAGGAGTTACTTTCCTTGGTGAACTTCTGTACCTCTTTTCCTGTCTGACACATTCTGCTTTACAAGGAGTATTTTCATCAGTAATTTTTGTGTCTCTTACCATTAGGCTAACTCTGTTTTTTTAAGTTTTTAAAATATGTTAACTTTTTAATTTAAAGTTTCAACCTTCAAATTCTATCCCTTTCTTCCCCCTTCCCAAGACGGTAAGCAATCAGATATAGGTTATACATGTACAATTATGTAAACATTTCGTATTAGTAGTTTTATACAAGGAGACTCAAAGAAAAAATGAAAGGAAGTGAAAAATTGTGTACTTCAGTTTATATTCAACAAGATCACTTCTTTTTCTGGAGGTAGATATTATGCTTCATTACCAGATGTTGGGATATTGTATTGCTGAGAATAAGTCATTCACAATACCTCATCAATCAATACTTCTTTTACTCTATTCAATGTTCTCCTGGTTCTGTTCATTTCATGTTCATGTACACCTTTGCAGGGTTTTCTGAAATCATCTCACTTGTCATTTCTTATAGCACAATATTATTCCATTATAATCACATACCATGACGTGTTTAGCTATTCCCCAGTTTGGGGCATCCCTTCAATTTCCAAATCTTAACCGCCACATAAAGAGATTCTATGAATATTTATGTACAGATAGGTCCATTTCCCTCTTCTCAAATGTCTTTGGGATATAGATCTAACTGAGCTCTGTTTTTTAAAGCATTGTTTTCTTCAGTATTGTTTGTGCCCCTTTTAGTCAAGCTGTTATCTTTTCATAATTTTCTTGCTTTGATTTGATTTCTTTACACAATTTTTCCTCTACCACTCCACTCTTATTTGATTTTTCAAATAATAGTTTAGCCCTTCCAGGAATTCCTGATAGGCTTGCATCCAATTCACATTTTTTTTCCTTTGAGGATTTACTTGTAACTATTTTGACTTTATTGTCTTCTCTTTTTGCATCTCTATCTTCCATCTCACCACAGTAGCTTTTAATGATCATGTTCTTTTGTTTTTTCCTCATTTTCCAAATTATTTCTTGATTTTGAACTTTTTGTTCAAATTGCACTCTGCCCAGTGTGTATATAGGGTGGAGGAGGAGGTGGCACTGTCTCAAGCTTGAAACTTTTTTTTTCTACAGTTCTTTTCAGAACTGGTTCAGGGGATTTGGAAACTTTCAGTGCTTCTAAGGTGGTGAATATGTGGAGAGGCAAGGTTACTGGTCTCCTGGTCAGGGCTCTGTCCTTACCCAGGAAGGACTTCTGTTCCCTGAGAACCAGAAGTGATGCTCCTTAGGGTCCTTGATCCCTTGTGACCAAAAACAATACTCTGCCTCACTGCTTCTGCTCCTTTTTGACCAAAAGTTCTCTGCTCTTTAGGTTGCCAGATAGAGTCTGGTTCTGCATCCAGGGCTAGCACAGGGCTTCCCCATAATGTCTCTCTGATTATTTATCAGGTCCCCTTACTGTCTCTAGCTCAAAATTTCCTGGAGCTGCTATTGATTCTGTTGCCATTACCTCCATCCACCATGAGTTTCAAGTCAGCTTCTATCCCCATGTTACAGATCTTTCTTTCTGACATCCTAACTTGTCTGGGGCTGGAACAACATCTCCCTCTGATTTCTTCTTAACTCTGACATTGCAGAAATCAATGTGGGACATTATTTTAAAACTGCTTGGAAGAGAATGATGGGAGAGCTCAGCTGAGTGCTTTCTCTCTTATACCATCTTGGCTTTCCCCTCCTTTGATCTTAAACCAGTACTTTCTATGTTATTTTCCCTTCTTGTTCCTGAATTTATTCATGAGCATATGTTAAGAAATAATGCTATCCTGCCTCCCCCAAAACCCTAAAGCCCTCCTGTCACTATATTCTAGTCTTGGGTATCATCACAAAGACTCACCAATTTTTGTGGGGGAGAGGATATGGTTATCCCCATATTTTAGGAAACTTACATAGGAAGTTATGTGGGAAATAGATTGGAGTGGGGAGAGGCTTGTGATAAGGACTAATTGGGAGAATATTGCCCCCAAATCACAATTCCTGGTCACAGTGGTACCCCAAATGTCATAATTTTTCCTTTCTACTTGGGATCTCAATTCTTCTTCCTCAATAAAAAGGTAGAATATGTGGGGCATGAGTGGAGACTTTAACATTCTTTTCAGTGAGAATAAAATCATAACACAGAAGAGGAAATAAATAACAAAATAGTGCTAATAAAAATGTGCAAAATGTCTTTTTCTTCTCTCAAAAGAAAATAGTGGTATATAGACACGTAAATTGTATCCTTGTGGTAGTGGCATATTTCTTGGGCTACCTGTTCAGATCAAAGTCACACACATATATTAAATGCTAATAGATATTTTTTCCTCAGGCAGGAGATGGTGAAGGGAAAGTGAGGGGTAAGGGACCTAATGATGTTCAGGTCTCTATCACTTTTCACTTTGATTATGGCAATATTCTACCGATTAGTCTTCTTATCACAAGCCTCTTCGGCCTCCAATATATTTCCCACATAACTTGGTATGTGAGTTTCCTAAAATGTGGATCTAACCACATCCTCCCCACCTCCTTCCCAGTATCTCTTTATTACCTCATTAATTGACTAAATGAATACAAGTCTATTTATTGAAAAATGTTTCACTTTCTTCACCAGATTTCTTCTAATCCGCCTAGGAGTAGAGTCTCACCAAGGTGTATTGGCACACAACATTGGTGCTCCATCTATATCTGTGATACCCACGCTGTCTGCCCGGTTAGAATCTAAGCTGCCTTAGAGTAGGGACTGCTTTGCTCTTGGGTTTGCATCCTTAGCACCTAGCACAGGGTCTGAAACAAAGCAGAAGCCATAATTAATTCTTAATAATTGATGTTAAACGAAAGGTTTATAAGGGAAAACTTTTTTCAGAATGATGGAGTATTTTAACTTTAAAGATTTATTGAATTTGAGTTATCAATATTTAAAACAAATTTAATTTCTTGGGAAGGGGAATAAAGTATTTCATATTTTAGACTTTTTGAAAAGGCATTTTAGGTATGGTTGAATGTCTTTAGTGAAAGCATGATGTTGTTTAAGGGGAAAAATTGCAGTTCTTTTGGTCAGAATTCTCATTGTGTCTCTGCTGTGTTATCTTACACAGGTTACTTCAATTCCCTGCAAAATGAGGTAGTTGGGGGGCAGGTAGGTGGCGCAGTGAATAGAGAACTGGCCTTGGAGTCAGGAGGACCTGAGTTCAAATCTGGCCTCAGATACTTCACACATTTCACACACACACACACACACACACACACACACACACACTAGTCGTGTGACCTTCGGCAAGTCACTTAACCCCAAATACCTTGCCTTCCCCCTCCAAGAAGCAAAATAATAATAATAATAATAATAATAATATTAATAATGAGGTAGTTGGAGGAGATGAGTGCTGTTATAAGCCCTGTCAATGCTACAATTATATCTCCTTTCCTATGACTAGTTTTTTTAAGTCTGAGCTTAAGAATATATAATTTGAATATTGTTCCTCCTTTATTTTCCCTCAGTGTTTATCTCCATCCAAATTAACTCTTAAAAAAAAACAAAACTAAGTTATGTACCAAGCATTGAGAACTTCAGATGTATTCAGGTGAGATAATGGGAGAATGTACCATTTGACATAAACCAAAGGCTTCACACTCCACACATTGGCTCTATCCAGGTTAAAAAAAAAATCCCAAAGGCTGCCTGGGTTATTGGTTATTTCCTGGTTTTTCCAGTTTGTGAAGTATGAACATGGGAAGAAAATCTGCTGTGGCAGGAAGGGAATAGATGAACAGGGCCAAATGTGGGCCAGTAAGGCCTACTGAATTCAGAAGGCTGGACGTGAGCTCGCATACCTATGCCCATATTGGTATTCATCTGTTGTTCATGGGTATCAGATGTAAAAAAAAAAAAAAAAGCATTTTACAAAGGCCTACCAAAGTCCTACTGTTTGTTTAATGATTACTTCGTTTGCATCATAATTATTATTGCATGGGCAATGCAGCACAGTCCAGGGAACTTTCCTCAAGTAATGACAGTAATTTACTGCCTTGTGGATTTTGTTTGTGTGCTTAAGCACCCTATCTGGGGCTTGCTTCCACGCTTCATTGCCTGCTTGATGGACCCATTGCCCACCTGCACTGTCTTTCCTCCCCTATATGATGGAATACCTCAGAATGAAAACCAGGATGGTGTGGAATCAAAAGGATGAAAGACAGAGAAAGCACAATGGGCTCACAGGGATCTATGGGAAAAACCATAAGAATTCATCACTTGGGTGTTCTGCTTCTCTTCACATGCTAGAAATGAGAAATGATTTTTATTAATTGAAAAGGAAGATTGCAAAAAGGAAAAAAAATTAGAAGCAGTCAAGTCTCTAGTTCAACTCTATACTTTTAACTGAGCCTGAAAAATTTTGGGGTCCTTGGATAGACTGCCATATCCCATTAATCTTTTTTTTTCTATTTGTTATTTTCATGTAATTGACAATTATGGTGTAGTTGGAGTTTTTGGTAAAAATCCCACCACAAATATTTACAACCTCTGTGATTCCAGACAAATCACTTCACCTTTCTGTGCCTCAGTTTCCTCATATGGAAAATGAAGAATTCATCAAAGATATCCTCTAAGGTCTTTTCCAGACCTAAATCTATGATCTGATGTCTTCTAGAACCTACATTTGTTTTCTCTCTCTTTGAGAGTTATTTCTATGTTATTGATGGCTATAGTACAGTTGGACTTTAGGTCAAGAAAACCTGGGTTCATATCCTTCCCAGAATCAACATAATTCTGGCCATAGAGGTGACACTACATAAATGATATTGACTGACTTCAGATTCTTACTAACTGTGTGACTCTGGGCAAGTCACATAACCTCTTATTCTCAGTTTCCTTCATATAAAATGAAGTATTAGAACAAACTGGCCCTAATGTACTTTCCAGCTCTATATTTATTAACCAAGGATGTTGTGTTAATAACTCTTGAATGGTTTATTTTTGTTAGTAGTCTCCGTTTTTAAATATTCTGGCTGGAGTCAAACTCCATTTAGGGAGAAAAGGTTTGCAATGGAGAAAAAAGAATGGCTGATTAATCATCTACCCTTTGTTTAAAGAATCTTTGCACTCCAGAGCGAAATCCAGCTAGACCCAAGAATCCAGTCTAAAAGGAAAATGATGTTTCTTGAGTACCTCAGTAAACCAGAAAAAAAAAATCCTGCAATACTGGTATATATGTTTCTCCTTAAAAAGCTTTAAGATAAATTATAACTATACCTTGTGCTTTGAAAATAAATCTAGCACATTAATTGTATTTATAGGCAAAAGTAGTAAATGTCCTAGAATGAATACACAGGAATAATTTACTTGGAGGTAGCTGCTATCACCCATAAACTCTCCTGGCTCTTCTCTTGTGGTTTGGACCATCAGGTCAGTCTTCCAAATGAATACCTCATGGACTGGTGCACATTGAGGTCAGTGCCATACATAAATTCCTATTCAGTACTTATAACATAGATAAGTATTTAAACTATTTCATTTAAATTGATTAATTGATCCAGTGACTCTGTGTGTGTGTGTGTGTGTGTGTGTGTGTGTGTGTGTGTGTGAGAGAGAGAGAGAGAGAGAGAGAGAGAGAGAGAGAGAGATGGTGGGAGAGAGAGAGGAAGGGGAGAGAGAGGTTACTTTAGCAGGCTGGTAAAGCTTATGGATCCCTTCTCAGAATGATGTTTTCTGGACAACATTCATAATTAAAGGAAATGATAAAATTCAGTTAGAGGGCAGTGAAGACAAAGGTGTCATTTTTTTCCCATCTGAGTCCACATACCCACTGAAATCTATTCATAGACTTTTGTAGGAGGCTGAGGGCCCCAGGTTAAGAACTCTAGCTATAAATACATAAAAATTAAATGATTCTTAGCAGCCTCTGATTTCTTTCATACAGCATTAACACCGCCACTGCAGAATGAGAATGGGTTGCTCAGGACCAGGGATATATTCAAATTATCTCTAACTGGTTTGAAAGAGCTGATTATTAAATTTTCATTGGGAGAATTTACATCTCAGAAATCAGCAATCATTACAAATCAGGACTTTATTGTTTTATTGCTTGTCTAGGCTTAATAAAGTGTTAATAGTGTTGAATAAACTTAAAAATGTATGTGCACATATCTCTCTCCAGCCTGATTGTTAAACATTCACCAGCACATCCCTGTTTTCATTCTAAAACTGTTGCTCAGTTTTAGCAGAAAGGCACAAGAAGGCTCAGAGTGAAAAATAACCATAATGAATAAACATTTATTTAGCACTTTAAGGTTTACAAAGAATGTCACTTCAATTATCACATTTGACCTCCACAGCACCCTTCTTCAGGACTGAGGACAATTTGCTTTTTTTTTTTTTTTTAAATTTCTTTAAGAGAGTTCAAGAAAGAAGAGCTGGATTAAGAATGGAGGATGACTCGACTGGGCTCTTCAACAAAGGGGAACTTCTGGGAGGAATTTATCAATGAGAGGAGAGTACTGCAGGGTAGAAGGACCTTCCAGGGTGTGAAGGCAGCTGAAGTAGAATGAAGTAAAGTAGGGAACAAAGTGAAGGATGGTTAGTCCGTTCCTCAATATGGAGGTTTTTGGTAGAAACACGTCAATTGGAAGAGGGAGATACAGGAGTGCAGTAATCTCCTAAGGCTAAAAGGGGATAGTAGTAGAGGAATCAAATGAGACATGTGACAGCTGAGGACCAAAGACAAGCCTGTCTAAATTTCATCACCACCTTCAGGTCAACGTATAATACATTTTTTTTCTTTCACAGTAATACACAAAGTTCATCTACCAAGATGTAGAGGGGTTGCAATAAGCATGACCACGCTGAGAAAATGGTTAATTCTTTGTCTGGCAATCAGAGTTAGGTGACTTGCCCAGGGTCACATAGTTAGTGAGTTTCAAGTGTCTGAAAATGATTGATTCTTGAAGATGGTTAAGTATAGTTTCTCATATTTATGCTTTATCACCTAACTAGATTATCAACTCCTGGAGAATGTGAATTATAGAGTGTGTCCTAACACCATTGGTGTACTGTAAGCTTTAGTAGTTTTTTGGCCAACCTGTATATCTTTGTATCCTACTCCCCACTCACCTCCCTCCTCTTCATGCCCAGCCTGGTGTCTTGCATAGAGTAAACATTCAGAAAGTGCTAGGTGATTAATTATAAATTTGAACTTTTAAAACAAGTAAATAAGAAAATGATTATTTGGTTTTCAGAAGGCTTTGCTTTAGGATTTCATTAAACCTTGAGTTTTCCTATTGCATTTGATCCAATTTACAAAAATTTGACTTGTGTACCACTTTTCTTAAGAGCATACAGACTGCATAATCTGAGATATAATTGTGCATACTATCATAGAATCATAGAATACTAGGGCTGAAAGAGATCTTTGAGATCACGTAATCTAAAATGCCTTCATTTTACAGATAAATCTTCAGGGCTCATGAAAGCAATGAGAATTATCACATGCATAAATGTTACATAGTGAGCTTGCTGATGCCTCCCAGTTTGGGGTAAAGATATGAAACTGTTCAAATATTTTGATTTGCCAGTGTTTGACTTGTAATCATTTAAAGCAAATGTGTTTTTCCCCCTGTCTTCAGTACACAGAATGTTGTTTTCTCACATACCCTACAGGTGATGCTTTGTGTCTTCAAAGAAAAGTCTCTGCTACCCTCCCTGGGAACCCCTTGGGGAAAGTTGACATTGACTTTTTTTAGTTTACTGTAAATAAATATTACACAGCAGGTTCCTGGTAATGAATTTATTGCTCTATGGATAATTCAGAGAGCAATTTTCACTTTTGCTTCTTTTCATCCTGTCTGACTGACAGGGAGAAGGGAATATGACAGGCTTCTATATGTTATTGTTTTGTAATATAGACAGAACATCACCGAAAATTTTAGAGCTCTTTACATGTCAATATCATGGTTCAGAAGTGTCAGTCATGTGGAAGTTTGGCTTTCTTTCTGATAGGTACATTCCATGCAGTTATCTCAGTGAGCTTCTTTCTCAACTGAGCAATGTTTTATTGGCAGTCTCTATTCTTCCAGATTTTTGAAGGATGCTTTCTAAAAAAATATTCCTTTAGAAAAAATAAGTTATCATCATGGACATATGCAAGACTTGAAATCCCAACTCCTTCTTTGGTGACCTTGATTATCTAACCATGCTCACCCAAGAGGCATCTTTTTTTGGTGAGCCAAATTCAAAGTTGGTATTCAAAATGTGATAAGCCCTTCAATGGCAAAGGAATTTAGTCATTCCACCAGGATGGACAACAGAATGTTTTCATTTTATAGAAGAAGAATGTGAAACTCATAGAGAGACCTATAGAGACTTGTCCATATGCACAAAGTGGGTTGGAAGCAGAATTAGGGGTAGAAGCTATCTTCTGCATACCAATTCAATGTTGCTGTTGCTTCCTCATTACAAATTATGCATTTACCAGATTATGCATTATAGTATGTGTGTATGGTGTGTGGTGGTGGTGGTAGTGGTGGTGGTGGTGGTGTGTGTGTGTGTGTGTGTGTGTGTGTGTGCGCATGTGTGTGTGCGCATGTGTGTGTGCGCATGTGTGCGTGTGCACACATGCCTGTATGGTAGTAGTGATGATTTTTTTCCTTCCTCCCCTTCTTCTTTCCTCCCTCCCCCCTCATCTCTTTCTCTCCTTTTTCCTCTCCTTCCCATCTCTCAGAGTACAATTATGTAGGTACCTTTTGAAACTGATTGAAGGGGAGAAGGAGGCTCTAGTGGGAGAAAAAAGTAGAAAGGGTAGTCAGATGAGCAGAGCAAATGGAAGGGATTGCTGGAACAGTATTACAAATGGAATTTAGGTAAACAGTTTCTGATTCTTCTTCATAGTATCCTTGGGAACTTATGGAACACTGGACTAATTTCACTTCCTTACTTGTGAACACAAAGATACCATGGATTTGATCAACTTGTTTGATTCAGGAATCATTTGCTTTCATTCTATCATCGAACAAATGAGAATTTTTGTCTAAACTATTTGACAGAGCAGTGGTCTCCAAGTAGAGGCTACTTACTCCTAAAGGCTCATGGGTGACTCTAGTGGATACGTAAGCAATCACAACAGTCAAGATGGGGCTTATATCCAATGCCATTCTCTGACTTCTGTCACTGTCATCATCCTACATGCTTCTACTCTGTCACCTCTCATGGCTGGTCTCCCCACCGCAGGTTCTTTCCTCTGTATCAGGTATCAACCTGTAAATGGAGTAATGACTTGTCCTGGGGCCTGGATGCCCACATGTATGTGTATCTATAGATACTTACTTACTTGGTATCTATGCACATACACATGAATAGAATGTATGCATCTATATGTGTATCCAAGTATGTGCCTAGGCATATGTGTGTGTTTAGGGAAATTATATATATATAGGTATAGATAAATATAGGTTATATATATATATAGGTATAGATAAATGTGTATATACTTATAAACATAGATAAATATACATCCATCTATTTTTATTTATATGACTTTATATTTATATCTTTCTATGACTATGTATCTGTATCAATAGTTATACATATATATTTATATGTCTATATCTATGTGGAGTTTAAAATTGTCCAGCATTCCATAAAAGAAACTGAGTCTGAACTCTGAGCCAATGGCATTTTATTAAAGAGTTCATTTTCCCTTCTAATTAAGTGAGCCTCAGATCTTCCTCATGATCTGAGGGGTCCTCTTCCTACACAGCCTTATTTTTAGAAGGTTTGATACCAAGTTTGATACTGGAACACGTTAGAGGGGTTACACAAAAATACCATTGTTGTTGTTGTTCATGCTTTACTCTTGAAGAGGACCAATGACATCAGGAAGGTGAGGTCTTGACTTGCAAGTGAATTGTATTTATGTGAGGCAGGATTGTAAGAAGTATAGAATTCCATTAATTGGTAAACCTTTCTTTGAAGGCCCAAAAATGATGCATCAACTAGAAATGGTACATGAGCAGAGAATATCTCCACTGAAGAATTGGTCATCATATTGATGACTTCCTCCTTATGTGGGGCAAGTGGAGATGGTACGAGTGGTACAGAGGCACCAAAATCAAACTGGGAGATTTCTGATACCATGCCACCCATGCTTGGCTTGGTAATGGAATTTCAGCAAAAGAGGATGGAGATATACTTATTGGCATTCCTGTGGTTGAGCAAGTAAGCTTTGTGGTTAGTAAACAAGTAGTGAATATGAGGCCTATAATAGAGGACTTTTATAAGAACATATTTTATCTAATTATTCCTATATAATCTATATAAAATATGGATTGGTACATGTTTGTTTTAATACTCATTATTAGATGACTGACTAAATATGTATTACTAGATGAGTATGTCACTTAGTAATAAAATAATTGCTGATATTCATCCTCCCTTATGGAATCACACTGAACTGATTAATAGTGATTAGAATTGAGAACTGATTAGTGGTCAGAATGAATCATTCCTCAAATCTATCCATATCTCCCTATATCTCTCTATGACTATATCTATATCCATCTATTTGTCCATATCGATCTATATATTTCATTGTGAGTCTTTTGCCTCTCTATCAAGAGGTGGGTACTATGTTTCATATTAAGTCCTCTAGGATCTTGGTTGAATGTCATGCTGATCAGAGTTCCTGTCTTTCAAACTTGTTTGCTTTTACAATATTGTATTTTGTATAAATTGTCTCCCTGTTCTTCTCACTTCACTTTGTGTCAGTCCATGCAAGTCTTCCTAGGTTTCTCTAAAACCATCCCCTTCATCATTTCTTACAGCACAATATTATTATATCAGATTTCCTTCAGAAACTGCTGATTTGTTTTCTATTTTGGGAGAAGATTGTTTATAGGGATGAAGGGTTACTTAAGGAAATTGTGAACTTGGATGAGTAAGGAGGAAGCCTTAGATTAAATATACCAGGCCCTTAACTTTAGCTATGAGGGTCCAGTAGGAATACTGACATCATTTGAAAAACTCATCACTGGGAGCTCTGGAGCTGTTCTCATAAGTCCCCATGAGAGAATAAAATGCCTAGGTTCCAATTGCACAGGGCTAATCTTCATCTTGAGGTGGTCCAATGCTGACAATGCATACTCCTTCCTTGAGAAATTCAGACCCACCTTCCACTTCAGCCAGCTCACTGGGAATAGTAAAATTCAGTCACTTTTAGGCAGATTTCATTGGGAAATGGGGGAATGATGGTACCACAGGTAAAGAACATCAGAAAGCAGTATAGACTTTGTAAGCTTAGTTCACAGAATTATAGTGTTAGAAGGGATTTCATCTACTCCAAGTTTTTGAATTTACAGATGAGGAAACTGAGACCCAGAAAAGTAAAATGACCTTTGTCTAAGATCATACAAGCAGTAAAATGTCAGACAGGATTTGGACCTTGGTCCTCTGACTCCTTCACTATTGTTCTTATCTAGTTAATATAATTCTTCTTCTGAGTCTCAGACCTGTTTCTCTAATTGCCAAAAGATGATCTCGAGCAGGATGTCCCACTATTCCTTCAAACCCACATGTTCCAAACTAAATTTTCTATCTTTCTCCTTTAGCTATTGGTGTCCTGGAATTGGCTCATACTGACTCACAAGAGGTGATTATTACATTTTTAGTGTGAGTATTTATACTGTAGAAGTCAACAAATCAAGGCTAGACTTTTGGAATTGTTTTGTTGATTGTCTAGATTTAAAGTGATAGAAAAATGTTAATGAGACAGATTAAATTTTAAAATGTGTCACTTGAACATATTTTGGAGAGTTGGTTGTTAAACATTTATTATTTAATAACCCTGTTAGCTAAGTTCTATTATTCCCATTTTAAGTGATGAAGAGACTGAGGTGGAAGGTGGTTAAGTGACATAGGTTGTAGAACTCATAAGTGTCTGAGGCAGGATTTACATGTAAGGCTCCAGGGTCATTGCTCTGTGTTAACTGGCTGATTATATAAGTAAAAGAATAATGCAGTTAAACCAAAACTCTGGAGTTATTGTTCAGTTGTTTTTTCAGGCATATCTGATCCTTTGTAACGCTTCTTGGAGTTTTCTTTCCAAACGTACTGGAGTGGTTTGCCATTCTTTCTGTAGCTCATTTTACAGGTGAGGAAACTAAGGCAAATAGGGTTGGGTGACTTGCTTAAAGTCACACAGCCAGTAGGTGTCTGAGGCCAGATCTGAAAGCAGGAAGATGAATTTTCCTGACTCTCAGACTGATGCTCTATCTATTGTAACACCTAGCTGCCCCATTGGAGAGCAAGGCATGCAGGATAGCATGCTGGTCTCAGTTTCCTAATTCATAAAATGAAGAGGCTGAAGGTCCTGGCAATTCCTGCCATATTTAGAAGCTGTTGGAAATAATGCCATTTCATTTGGAACTTGAAAGCATAGGTTCTTGACAGCAAAATTAATGACTGTGTTGAGATGAGTTTTGGCTTCATGTTGCATTGATATTGAGAGCAAAAGAGGAAAATTTTTTGGGGGGGGAAGTGAGTTAGTAGTAAGACTTTTTTCAGTAGTTACATGTGAAAAAATAAGGATATAATGAATCAGGATGCCGGGGCCAGCATGTTGCTTAGAAATCCCAGCTATGACTATGTAGCTGCCTTTTGGGGCCATTACTATATACCTCTGCAGTGTCAATAGAATGAGCACGACCAAGGTCTGTAAGGTTCCATTTTGGCTCACAGAACACATCTTCGGAAGCTACTGAACTCTTTTCTATTTTGGAAAGAGATTGCTTACAAGGAAGTAATATAATTATAGAAGTCATGAACCTGGGAAATAGGGGGCAGAGGGGACTACAGGAAAAGAATGACATAAAGAGGGAAGTTAGCATTAAGAGGGGTGTGCTGGCAAATATGTAGCACTGGGGATCTCCAAAAAGTAGAGACGACATGCTTTAATATTTAATTTGATTTATTAACATTTTCTCCATCATTTTCTTGAGTCCATAAATCAACAAAGTAAAAAATTTAAACATACAAACCATCTCTGATCTGTCGAGGTCCAAGGTGTAAATGGTCAAAAATTATTTACGTGACAGTGTAGCTAGACCTCCAACAATATCTATAATACAAAATAAGCAAATGGAAAAATATATGAAGTGAATCCAGTGCTATTTGGGGGCAAGGATAGAGGTACTAACAAGAGGGGGCATCAGAAAAAATCTCATGCAGGAGGTAGCACTTACATCAACTGAGAAAAGTATCAGCCCAGCACTCATTGCTATATTTCCCTGATCCCTGCCGAAGAACTATTTTCAATTAGCCTAGAAAAGTTGCAGTCCCCAAAGTCCTGAATAGGAAATTCCGCACACCAGTTTGTGTTCTAGATGGTACCGAGAGAATTCCTTATAGTCAACAAGGACCACTTTTAGTACACCTGCCCTTTCTCCAAAACAAGGACTCTCCTCTCTTATTTTAGTTTCTAATTACAAGGACCTTTTAAAAAGGTGTTTCTACTACCACCTGTCCTCTCCTTGACCTCTTCTCTATGTTGATGTTTAAGCTGTATTACTTACATTATCCCAGTAATTTTCACCATCGCAGGCTACTTTATTCCATTATGCTCACTCTAATGCTTTGAAGCAGCCATGAAAATTTTATAGACTAATTTTAAAAAATGCTGCAGAAGTTGGTGAGAGGCAGTATGCCTTGTTATATCAGAAAGAAACAGTGTTGCTTTGCATTTATGGTGTGCCTTAATTTTAGGAGTGTACAATATCTTACAGAATAGACCCAGGCATGAATGGGGCAACATGTGAAATGCATGGTGCCCACATTGACCATTCCTGGTTATTGTTGGTGCCCATATTGACTTTTCTCACCAAAGGGGTCAGTTGGGTTACAAAATAGGAGAATCATAAAATACATGAAGGAAACAAACGAATATTTCAAATTTTCATAAAAGTTGGCTATCTGCTCTACTTCTGGGACTATAGAATTCTAATGAGTGAGAAGAGGAAAGCAGGTAATTGTAGTCCAATAGGATTCAACCCAAGGATTATTTGAAGCATAATGCTAGATGCTAAAACTAGAAAGACAGAACAAAATAAAGTACAACAAAACCAGTTCCTGCCCTCAAGGAACTTATATTCTTCTCGAGTAAGTAAGGTAAATACCTTATTAAAGGGATTTGTTCTATAAAATTTGGGCTCAGTCAAAAGGCTGCACCCAAAGACCTAGAAGGCCATACATGACCTCAAGGTTGCAGGTTCTCCACCCCTGGTTTAGGTTATGATGAAAGGCAATGCGAGGCACAAGAAAGACCTATGGATACAATATCTCTGTCACTTGCCTGGGTATACTTGGGAAAGTCATAAGTGCTCCAGGGCTTGGTCAGACCAGAAGGCCTCTGCAGTCTCTTCCAGTGTTATGTCTATGAGACTTCTACAAACACCTCTGCAAAAGCTTTCCTTTAAATATGAACTTCCTGTCAGTGGTTTTTCTATCACAGTGGAATTTGTCTGGGAATGCTGGTGATTTGTGGTTGGCTTGGCTGCCGTAAAACATTAGCAATCTGTGCAAATACTTCCCTGTTTATGTAGTAATCTGTGTGATTGTCTGTGTGGAGACAAATAGTGCACTTTGATGCAGGTAAGGAGTCATGGTTTGGCAGGGAATCAGTGGCATATTCTAGAAACGTAGTCACATGGCCCAATCCCTAAGTCATTATGCTATCTAGTAGGGTGACATTTTTTCTGACTTAACAAATACTACACTTTTTTCTAATTTTATTATTTGCTCAACTGAATTGAATATACTTTTCTGTTGCAGTGGTGCATGGTGTTAAAACATTTTGCAGTAATGATAATGAAAACAACTTCAGCAGCATCGTCCACTCGGTGCTAAACAAACCATTTCAGGATTTGCATGTCATTAAGTGATGCTGTTGCAAAGCTCCTGGGAACTTGCCTGACCTCTCCCTTGTCTGCTTTAGGTAATAAACAGGAAGAGTTAGAGGTAGGTGACTTTCCAAGATCTCTGTTTTCTCCTCTCTAGAAGAAAGGAGTCAGACTATTTGACATCTAAGGTCATAGGATCATAGATGTAACTGTGCAAGGGACTTTAAAGGTCATCTACTCCAACCCTCCCATGTTACAGAAGAGAACAATGAAGCCTGGGGAGGCCAACAGCCAATTTCACACAAGTAGTGAGCATAAAAGGTAGACTTGAACCCAGACTTCAGATTTAGCACTGTCTCCAAAGCATCATATTGCCTTCCTTTGAGTTTTAAATCCTTGCTATTTCAGGGTAAGTGAAGGTCACTCTTTTCTATATCTAATCTCTTTTTTTAAAAAAAAATCTTCAGCCCACTGTAATGGTAATCAATTAGTTTGATATTTAGGGCTAAGTGGATAGGATACTTAGGGCTAAGTAGATCAGATACTTAGGGCTAAGTAGATC
>JAQQSW010001651.1:0-16845 GCA_028646575.1 Pseudocheirus occidentalis
TCTTTTATTTGGTTTTAAAACTTCTTTTTAAGCTGATCTATGGCTTGTAGGCATTCTTCAAGTGTCTTAGAAGCATTTGGTGTGGGAGTTCTGACTGTGTTTTCTTCCTACTGTTCCATGCTTTGATCTTTTTGTCTCCAAAAAAGGATTACTGTTCTTACTTTGCTTCCTTTTCCTACTCATATTGGCCAGTCAGTTAATTGCTTGATTTTTTAGCTCTGTGGAACCCTGCTTGGGTGGGGGAGGGAAGGGGGGAAAACTCTGTCCCAAATTGCTGGGGTTTTCACAGCTGCTGGAGCTATTAAGCTATTTAAGACCCCACTAGCTTTGTCTTGCTTCAACACACCCCAGGACCACCACCCAAGACCACAATCTGGATCCAGGCCACTCAACACAAGAGCGCTTGGCCTCCAATTAATTGTTTTCCCCACCCTCCCTGCAGTCTGTAGGCCAGGAGCTCTGAAGCAGCTGGGTGAAGGTGGCTGCTGCTGTTTCTGCCTCTACTGCTGCTTCCACTGCTTACTTGCCCTTGGGACAGTTCAGCCAGACCACTTTTGTCCCCCAAATTTAGCTGAATCCCACTCACCTTTCTCTTAGTCCTTGTTTCTTCTGGCTTGATAAATCTGGAAACTGCCCCAGCTGCTGCCGATCTGCAGTCCTGAAAGCTCCAGCTGTGGCTCCTCCTGACAGCCCTGGAGCCAGGCTGTGGTTTCAGGCTAGGCTGGTTTTGGCTCCCAGCCTGCTGCTATGAGCCCCACTTGCCGAGCTGCCTTCAGTAAGAGATGTGTTTTCTGTATTTTTGTGAGTTTGGGAGCCCTAAAATTTGTTTAGAGTCATATTTTATGGGTATTTAAGGTGTCTGTGTGGGGAGATGCAAAACTTTGCTGCTTCTACGCTGCCATCTTGACTCCACCTCCATAACAATTTCTTAATAAATATTTGTGCATGAATGAATAAGTGAATCATAGATATTTGTTGAATTTATGGAATTGAGAAGGTTCTTCTAATTTAAAACAAAATGTAAGCATTCTTATCCTTAATTATAGCCTCTTGAAAGAGGTGAGACTATTGACCATCCACAAAAAATAGATGTCCTCTCAGTTTTATTAGCTCTCCTGTGGTTGTCCAGGGGAAAAAGAAAAAGCCACTTATTAGATCCTGTGGAAAATTCCTATAGTTTTTGGTTATTCATTCCCCTATTCCCATGCTTTGCAAAGGTATTTCTCTGGACAACTCACTCAACTTCATGAGATCATTTGCCACTGTTAATCTCTCTAGAGGCACCAGGGCCCGGAGGTGGGAATGAACATGTTTGAGAATAGGGATATGAAGAATTGTTTCAGCGAGGTTGTTTTATCCAGAGGTCACTTAATCATAGCCCAAAATTTGGAGATCCGTGGAGCTGATCTTTATGCCTGGGAACCTTCTAAACTTCTTATCCAGAGTTGATGTTTCAGAGTGATTCTTACCTTGGGTTGGTCATAAAGCTCTTCTAGAGTCTAGTCAGTAACAGAAGCAATCATATAAATCACAGAAATTCCAATGTCATCTTGGGATTTGGGAAACTGGGGTCTAAATTGTGACCCACAGCCATAGAGGGCAAGTTTTTCTTCATGTCCCTTCCTATGAGATGCCAGTTGTTCTCTGTATATCCTGGAGGGGGAGGGAAGTGGGGATGGTGGTGCCAGTGCATGACAGAACCTGGATCCATTAATTTTGACACTTTACATCCTACTGCTTCATTACATATGAATGTGGTTGTTGACAGGAGCCTCAGTATTATGGGCCATCATAATTACATTTTATGCTGTAATATTTTTATATCTTTCCTTGATCACATTTTAGAGTGCCATCAATAGCTCTCTTAGGAATTGTCTGACAGTGCAAGGATTGACACTCATTGTTTCAGTTTATGTTGATGGAAGCTGCAAAAATCTGCCTTGCATATCAGTAAGGAAGACATTGCATAGCAGCTTTCTAATTTAGTTTTCAAACAATATTCTCTGCATCAGTTTTTCCAAATCCAAATTTTATGTGGCCCTGTAAAATGTCTGTATTCTCTGTTGTGATTCCCCCTATTGTCCATAGTTGAGGGAGAGTGTAGCGGTAGATAGTGGTAGATCAGTGACTAAAGATGAAATGTCTATGTACCATAGTCATGGAGGGTTTGTTGATTGTTAGTTACTGGCTGGACTATAAAACAGCAGTCTAGTCATGCTCCTGATGTGGGTAATCAGGGGAGAAAGATAGGTAACCAACCTCTGGGTGCATGAAGAGAGAGCTCAGAGGCGTTAGTGGGTGTATACAGAGAATGGGATCAGAATGAGAAAGGTGAGAGAGGGAGAGGGAGAATAGTAATGGGAGTATGTGAGAATCCATGATGAAAAAAGAGAGTGATGAGAGGGATGGCTATGAGCAAGCTGTGAATAAACACTACCGGTCTGTGGACGCGTCTCTGTGCAGAGATCCTCAGAGCTGGATTTATCCCCAGAGTTAACCTTAATTTAGGGAAAGTTAGGAAAAGGACTGGTTGGAGTGATTGTGGAGTCAGGTGCCCCCAGCCTGGACAGCTAGCTGGAGAACTTGAGCGTAATGCTTAGCTCTAGCATCTTCCTGATGGAATGATTCCAGGAGTAGGGCAGCCTTAGAGGGAAAGAGAGAGCCCTAACTGATGCTTTATCTGAATGACACAGTTCTGACCCCCACATGGCAAAAGAAAGTGGAAATGGAGTAGGATAGGGGATAAGGTGATCCAGAGCCTAGATATGATCCACAAACATATAAAAGGGGAGAAGGAGAAATCACTAAAAATAAAAAGAAAGAGTTCACATGTTGGAAGAAGTAAGGTCTTTTGGCAGTAAAAGTTTAATAAATTTTCTGTGGGGCAGAATCAGGAAGACATCTCCTTGGATTAAAATCTGGCCTCACATACATACCAGCTATGTGACCCTGGGCAAGTCACTTAACCCTGTTTGCCTCAGTTTTTTCATCCATAAAATGAGTTGGAGAAGGAACTGTCAAACCACTCCAGTATCTTTGCCAAGTGAGACAAAGTACTTTGAATAGGTAAATATTTAATAAATCCCTCTAGACCATATATAAGAGTAATACATCCTCAATATCAAAATGGGGAAACTAGACAGAAATGATCTATCTAAATAAAACAAAGGTTAGAAAAAAGAAGTAGGTTATTTGTATTAGCTAGTCATTTCTTGTCATATGGGGCCCCAAATGGGGTCACAAAGAGTTGGACATGATTGAAACAGTTGAACAACAACAAAATATTTGGTCTGAACCATCATGGATTGCAAAAAGCTACTCAGGATTATATTTGTTCTCCAAATGTGCTGTGTGTATATGCAAAATATAGATGTAGGTGTGTACACACATAATCATATGTACCCCTCTCTTCCTATACATATACATACACACACACATGATATTATATATGCATACGTATAATTTATGCTTGTGTGGTATGTATGGTAGCCATAACGTGATCATAGTATGTACATTATATCTAAATGTATAGGTTCATAAATTGTCCTATGATCAAGTTGTGTCTACCATATATGCTACCCAGCACCAGTCAATGAGTGAGTGTCTGAGTATTTCATGTGGTTTAAATCAGATAGCTGCCATTTTCCATCTGCAGTGAATGAAGGGTACAATATTATACCCTGACCAAACAGCTTTTAGAACTTCACCTCCCACTGAGAGATACTGATATGTGAAGAATCAGTTGTGTTAGCTCTTTTGGAAGGTGAGGGGGAGGAGATTTTCTCTAATAGCTACTTCAAAACCTTTCCCTTTTGACTAGCATGGAGCCTTTATTGTAACAACATAAAGAAGCCCATAGTAAGGGAAACATAAAATAAGAAATAGAAAGGCATTTTAAAGGAAGTTGTTTTTTACATCTCCATTTCTTTTTTAGTAAGGCACAAAAAAGTTTGACAGCAAATTTGCTTCAATTGGACAAGAAACGGCCAACTGATATTAATAGCCAACTCTTTTTTCCGATCTTTGTTTTATTTAGACAGGAAGTTTTTGTATAGTTTCCCCATTTTGATTTTGAGGATATATCATCCTTATATTTGGTCTATGGGGATTTATTAAATATTTACCTATTCAAAAGCACTTTTGTTTCACTTTCCTCTGCCATTAACTTTCATACATTTGCTCAATATCTCTCACAGAATAATATACTTAAATTGACATAGCTGAATTTGATTCCTAACATTAAAAAATATGACTATGGAAATACTAAAATACTTAAAATGAAGGCCGGATCTGTCTTTTCTCCTTAAAAAAATAGTTGCACCTAGGTAGCTGGGTATGGTGACACATGCCTCTAATCCCTGCTACTGGAGATAGTTGAAGCTAGTTTAGGAGTTCTGAGGTATAGTGAGAGTAAAACTGATTGGATGTATACGCTAAGTTTGGCATTAAAATGATGATCCCCTATGGGAGAAAGGCTATCAGACTACCTAAAGAGCAGCAAATTGACCCAGGTTAGAAGAAATTAAGCAAGTTAAAGCTCCTGTGCTGATCAGTAGTGAGATCTAGGTCCTAATCCCATTGCTGACATTGGCCATTGATCAGCCAATGAACTTCCAGTTTGTTTAGGGAGACGTAGGGAGAACTTGTCTCAAAAAAAAAAAAAGAAAAGAATGAGTGTTCCCCAAATGATCATGGAAGCTTTAATGCAATGTTAGAATTGGAATTAAAGGAATTACTTTTTAATTTTGACTTTGCTAATTACCAATGTAAGCTTGGGCTAGTCACTGCATGTCTCTGGGGCTAGTCTTTATCTGTGAAATGTTAGAGTTGGATTAGATGACCTCTGAGGTCCTTTTCAACTTTAAATCTATTTTCCCAGAAGCAATAGCATCATGAAAGGAGCCAGTCTTGATGTTGGATTGATTGCCTAAGTCACTGATTAGGTCAGGGATTATTAACCTTTTTTGGATGTCATGGATCCCTTTGGCAGTCTGATGAAACCTATGGTCCCCTTCTTAGGACAATGTTTTTCAATGCATAACCAAACAATATCCATAGGATTACAAAGGGAAACAATTACAATGAAGATAAAGATGTCATTCTCCTCTCTCCCAACCAAGTTCATGGATCCTCTGAAATCTATCCAAGGACACAAAGTTAGGGCCAGCAGTGATCTGGTTGAACGTCAGCAGTGTTAACTCCTTTGACCATCAATTTGCTGCTGTTTCCAATGCCAGCATTGTGAAGATAGAAGGAAGCAGCCTGTTAATATGCTTCACCTAACACCATTCATGAATGAACTGTTAGGAAAGAGACAAAGGCCTGCAGATTTTCCCCAAAGTTTTTATTTCAACTAGATAAGTAGTATGCAACTAGAAAAATGTGAAAAGCTTGAGATAAAATTTGATTTAGACCAAGATAAATATTCAAGAACACTCCAAACAGAAGATGAAAGATCCTGAATTTAATATATTTTTTAGAATTCAATGGTTACTCTTTGATGACAGAGATTGCATCACATACTTGTTCTATGTTCCCCCATGGTGCCCAGGGTAGTTTTAGACTTGTAGTTGGGACTCAGTTAAAATATACTGCAATGACTGAATTATTATACTTTATTTTAAAATCTTGTCAGGGGATATTTCTTTTTCCTGTCTCTGGGTATCCCATTATAAGAAATAATAATATATCTCAATATTTTCCTAATTACTAAAAATATGAGAATATTAAATACTGCATGAGTCTTCAGATCCTACAGCCTTTCACTGATTTTTTTGTGCTGTAACTAATTTTGGCTTGATGTTTTCTTCTATCTCACTCTCAATCATTTTTTCTCCTCTCCTTGCCTCTTCTCTTCTCTTCCTCTCTTTCCTCCTGTCTCCTTCAGTCTCTCCCTCCTTTATCTCAATCTCTCTCTCTCTGCCTCCATCTACCTCTTTCTTTCTTTTTCTCTCCTATCAAATTCTCTTCATTCTTCCTCTCTCTGTGTCTTTCTTACTGGCTGTTTGTCTTTCTTTCTGTCCCTCTCTTCCCCTTCTTCTTACACTCCAAGATCTCTGAAGCTTTCACAGATTTATTATTTCCTAATCTTATATTAGACCAATCCTTCCCTAAAAGAATACTTTATGCTAAATGACCTTATTTATGACAAATTGAGAATACAATGAAATCATTTTCCAGGCAATTGACCGGTGAGAATTTAGATAACACTGACCAACAAACATATTGTAATCATAGTTGCATAGGATGGTTGATTATTTCCAAGAAAAACCATCTGAAAGCTTTGGAGTTGACTTCCTCAGTCCCTTCTCAGCTGTTCTCTAGTCGTGGTGATATTAGGCTAGTTACAGACTTAGTTCATCAGTTTCTTCATCTGTAAAACAGTTTGTAAAATTTATTTGTTTTTGCAAATATTCTGTCATCCAACCCAGAGTCTAGAGTAGTGGGTTGGACATAGTAAGCTCTTCTTAAGTGTGAGTTGAGATGAATTGAACCAAATTACAATAGTGCCAAGAGGTTGATAAGACAAGTAATAGCCCTTCATTGTCTGGTTCCAGTCTCTCTTTCTAGGTCGATGACAAATGATTGTATGTCACAAACATTAAACTCTAAGTTGGCCTAGGTCTACTTACTGTTCCCCATCCATAACATCTCCCACCTCCATACCTTGGCACGGGCTTCCCTATGCTCAGAATTCTCTCCCTTCTGCTCTCCACCTTTTGGAAACTCCGGTACTCTCAAAAGCTTCAAGTACCACTTCCTTCAAGAACCCTTATCTTTGTTCCCCTAACTTTTAGAGTCCTTCCCCTGATTGCTTTGCATTCATTTTGCATATATCTAATATTTACTGACTTGTGACTACTTACTAGGCACTTAATAAATGTTTATTTAAATGATTGCTGTTCATGAATTTCAGGTAGTTGAAGTGGCTTGAGTGAGGTCACACAGTTATAATCCTTAGGCAGAGTGATGGGTTATAGTCAGATTCTGGACCAAGTTTGACATATTCGGGTTTTGTGGTTTGGGCTTGAGACTAGAAGGAAATGAGACACTTGTGGGTAGCATAACCCTTAACAAAAGAAAGTTTACTCAACAAAGGCATGGAAAGAATATTTAGCAAAGATGTATTGTTGATTCATTTGGATCCATTTCTTTTCTATTCATTTACAAAGATGGTTGTCGTTTGTCCTTTGTTCTGGAAGAGGACCATGACATCAGGGATGTGATGCCATGAATTCCAAGTGAATTGGATTTTAGTGAGGGCGGGCTGAGAAAAGTCAACAACCTCACTTTCTCCTCTGGAATCTTCTGAGTCCAGTGGCATGATATAGATAGGACAACTAGAGATGGCCCCAGATGTAATGGGAGACCTTGGTATTTTTAAGCTATGATCTTTCTGAGTTCTTCTTTTGACTGGGCCAACACCCATTCAGTAATTAGGGTTCTTTAAGAATGAGCCAAGGGATGACCCCTTTAATTAAAAAAAATCAAACCAGAGAGAGAAGACCTTCAGAGTTTCTGGTCAAAAGAGGAGCCATTACTGTTTACATTCACTGTGAGATATCAGGGCCTACAACCTATCATGATATATTGGATTTTACTGATTGCAAAAAGGGTATGCTGAGTCAGATGCTAAATCCACATATATATCTTGTTCCTCATGTCTTATATGACTCTCTTCTTTCACTGGACTTTAACTCCTCTGTAGTCTGGGAAGATACCACTTAGAACAGTTGAATCTCTAAGATGGTTTCATTGCCTTTTTAGGGATGCCACTTATATGGCAGGGAACCTTCCTGCCTTATTAGCAGCATGCGTTGCTACTACCACAGCAAATTGTATGTCAAATTGTATGAGACATCTGAGACTTGAGCTAGAAGTCTGCTGATTCCTAGTCTAATTATACTAGATAGCATGTGACCTCTAAGTTCTCTTCTGGTTTGAAAAGTCTATAAATCCAATTCCAACTACTCTTGTAGTCTACTTTGGAACATCAGATAGTAGAAAAGCAACATAGTAAGATTAGCCAACCCAAGTGGAATGTGGTTTATCTCTGCTTTGTTCCCAGTGCTAGGTAATTGTTTCCAGGTGCTTTTCAGAATGTTGATTAAAAACTGGATAAGAACAGGGGGGCACCCATTAATTGGGGATTTACTGAAAGAATTATTGTATATGATTTAACAAAATGATACTGTGATGCAATAAATGAAGAACGATGTTTTCAGAGAAAACTATGATGATTTTCTGAATTGAAGGAGAGAGAAGTGAACAGAGCCAGGGCAATAATTTATGCTGTAACATCAATATTATAAAAATGAATAGTTTTGAAAGATTTACTAACCCTAATCAACAAAATAATCTACCATAAAGCCAAGTAACTAATGTGGAAGTATGTTCCTTCCTTCATAAGAGATAATGAACTATGCAGAATGAGAAACATTTTTTTATGTGACCAGCATGGGAATCTGTTTTCCTTGACTATGTTTATATAATAACAGCACTTGTCTTCCTCTCTTCTTTTCTCCCTCCCTCCTTTCTTTCCTATGTCTGAGATTTAGCCCCAGTTCTGTCATCATTTATTCAACTGAAACAAATCTCAGGTAACTTAACTCATCTTTGATGTGTGTGATTTTATTGAAACCAAAACTGAGTGTGTGGCTGTGGTGCAGAGGAGTTTGGATGAAGAGCAGCAGAGCTACATGGGGATAGCAGTTAAAAACAACACCAAACTTTTTTACCACCTTCCCTTCTGTGGGGAGGGGGAGAGCAAATGGCAACAGAGAACAGTCTTGGTGTGTGACCCCCATTGCCTTTGACTGAGGGTAGCACACATTGGAGTGGCTTCTAAATATGAATTCACATAATAGCTTTTGCATTCTGGTTGAAGACCTAGAGCACCTCAGGAACCAAACTTAGAGTTTTAGACAAAGAGCTGGCTAGATTGTTCTACTGTCCAGAGGGGATGATAATAGCATAGTCAGGTCCAATGAGATAAGAGTCTTTTCTAACTTGCTTAAGAAGGAAATGTGAAGGAATTTTCACACATATCTGATTTGATTATTATAACAACACTATGAGGTAGGTAATATTATCCCTCCCATTTTCCAGTTGAGGAAATTGAGGGAAACAGAAATTATATGCGCTGTCTATGATTATATAGCTAAAATGTTTCTGAGATGGTTTGAATTCAGGTCTTCCTGACTCCGAGCCCAGTGCTTAATCTGCTGTTCCACCATCTGCCTCGAATACAGAAGGGTATACCTTATACAAAAACAACATTATAGGAAAAAAGGCAGACTGGTAAATGAATATTAAGAAAATATACTCATAATTTGAAATTCATGAACCTAAGGGGTGAGAGAAACATGGTAGAGAGCATTTGGTTTATAATCAGTGGAGTGAGAAACAAATGTTCTCGTCATGAGCATATGCTATAGACCACCTGCACGGAAGTGAGAAAGTGATGAGAAGACTGAGAAACCAATCATGAGCACAGCATAGCATAGCATAGATCACAGCCTAGTACGTGCTATGTACATATATATAGACACACACACATATAATCTTGTAATGATAAGGGATTGCACATATCTGAATGCTTTCTGTAGGTTTCTCTGCCAAAAGTAGAGGAATTAAAAATAAATTTACTTGCATTACTATTTATTTCAGGCTTCTGAAGGTAGAAGAAGCAATGAGGGTAACTGAAACTCATTCTGATTCTAAACAAGAAGGACCTTGCTGCAAAAATAGAAATGATGTGAATCTTGGGGGCAAGTAACCAACCCATCTTAGAATCTGAAGGGAAAAAAACTTGACAAACACAAGATATTTGGAGAGAGTTGGTGTCTAAAGATGAAAAGAAAAAATAGTTGGGGTCTAGTAGCTTAAATTTGTAGGAAGCTCTTAAAACTGAAATTGTAGATACATAACCAAAAATGGGCAGCAGCACTCTAGTGGGGTGCTCCACAGATCTCTCCTTGGTTCCATCCTTTTCAAAAACATTTTTAGTAATATTTTGAATAATTTTCTAGATACCACTATGGTAGATATTTGGAAATAAACTAGAGGGATAGCTAATGCATCACATAACTGAATCAGTAACCAAAAGTTTCTCAATGGTCTAGACCCTAGAATGATGTCTTATTAGAAAATCTAATAAGACAAAATCTGATTTAATTCAATGAATATTTATTAAGTCTAGGTACTGGGAATAGATAGAAAAAAGTGAAAGTCTCCACTTTCAAGGAGGACACATTCTACCGAAGAGAAACAAGGATACAGATAAATTTTATGAAAAAAATCAAAATAAATGCAGATAGATGATTAAACACTTACTGCATGCCAGACAACATAAGTACTATACAAATACAAGTAAATGTAATCCCTGCCTGCTAGGAGTTTAAATTCTAATGAGGGAATAGGTAATATACAGAAGAGCTAGAAAGGAATGGTATGGAGACAGCCAAGTTGTGTTCCAGAGGCTATGTTCTAGAGGATAAGAGGAAAGTTCACCAATCAGAGTTTGGTCCCTAGGGGCAGGGTACAAGTTTCTATTTGGGGGAGGAAAATGATGGCTGTAGTATATGTAACATCTGAAGATGGGTGATATTATTGTTATTATTATTATTATTATTATTATTATTAGTGATAACTGATGGAAGGAATCAGGAACAGTAGTTGGTAGGATTTGATGCTAAAACCTGAGCCTTGATGTGAAACCGAGATTTCAAGCAATTAAAGTGAGGAAAAGAATTTTAAGTATGGGTACCAGCCTCCGTGAAGGCTTACCATCAGCAAATGTGACACTGTGACTGGAATAGAGAGTGCATGAAGGCTCATAAGATGAACTCTATGAACTAGATATAGATGCAAAATCTTAGCCTTAGGTTAAAAAAAGTCCACTTCAAAAGTGTAAGTTGGGGATAGGCATGACTGTACAACATTAGGGAGAATTCCCCCCCCTCCCACATGAGGTTTTAGTGGATAAAAATCTCAAACTGAGTAAAACATGGCAGCCTGTGATGATATCCCAGGCTTTATTGAGATGTCTAATGTCCAGAATAAGGGAGGTGACTGTCTGGCTATACTCAATCCTTGTCAGACTCCATTAGAATACTGCCTCATTTTCAGGACAGTAAGATGCTGAAGTATATCCATAAGAAGTCAATAAGGAAAGTTAAGGGATTGGAAACCTTGGCCATATGAAGACTAGTTGAAGTAACTGGGGATAGTATCCTGGTCCTGAATAGGCGGAATATGATAGTGGTATTCAAGTATTTCAAGGGTTGTCATTTGGAAAAGAGATTAGACTTGACCTATTTAGCCCCAAAGTGCACTTCTCAGTTGGACTAGATATCCTGGGAGGTCTTATGAACTCAGGCATTCTGGGATTTCAAGGTTGCCTCTGAATTTCATAAAATGGATACCATCACAAAAGTGAAAATATCTGAAAGTAAATAAAGGTATTGCAAGTAAATTTGTAATTCCTCCTAACCTCAAACAGAACAAAATAATCAAAAGCAATGTAGAAAAACTGCTTCAAATTTGCAGTCAGGAAGACCTGATTTAAAATCTTATCTTAGTGACTTACTATATAACACTGAGCAAAGTTATTAAAAAAAAAATCTTCCTGTGCCTCACTTTCCTCATATGTAAAATGAGAGACCTCTATTGTCCCTTCTAGCTTTAAATCCATGATATGTTCTCTGTTATTCTTCCAGTTCTTCATTTCTGTGTTTTCTTCACACCTCAAAGCACCTTATTTTTTTGACAGAGTTTTTGAAAGAAGGCTTGGGAAGATCCTTCTTAATTTTTGAAGTGAGCCACGGACTTCTCCCAACCTTGGTTCTGAATTTGTCAGGTCCATAGGGCAACAATTTCAATGCTTATGTTGAAACATCCCAAGTTTCCTCTTTCAGCAATGCACACAGATATCCATTTGTGCCCCCACAGAAGGAAATTAGCCAAGTGACTCATAAAATCCTGAGCTCACAGCCCACTGGATAAGCCTCTTAAGCCATCTGTTTCAAACATACCACAATTCTGCCTCCAATCTTGGTTTCTTAACCTTGACTCTCAGTATCCCTCCTGCTCCATTCCCCCCATGATTAGATCTCCCTGATGCCTTGACCTAGCTTGTTAACACTCTTACTCATCCTGTTCAAAGACACACGAAGCAGGCTGGAATTCACATCTCTTTATTTCCCCTGCTGCTTCTACTTTGTCCCTATACTGCACCTTCCTGGTACCTCTTCCATAGAAAATTCCAGGTGGTGACCATCTTGCTTACTTGATCTATATCTACCAAGATACCCTGTGAAAGGGAATTCTGTTTGATGATCATCTTATTCTAGTGGTTAGGAAAGAAACCAGCCCAACCCATTATCTTGCAATTCTTTTTGCTTTAGAAACTTATGTGTAACCTCAGTGGCCAAACCAGTCCTTCTGAGGTAAATACTAAGTCCTTATTCTTTGCTTAAGGGACGTATTTCATTAAGTGGAATTCTATATAATGCCAAGGGTTTATAGGTCATCATGTAATTACAGGCAGATCTGAGTTCCTCCCCTTCCTTTTTCTTCAGAAAATGGCACCCCATGGGATATAATGACAGAGCAAAATAGATGGGAAAATGACTGGAGAAGGGTTCGTTTTCTACCAAGATATTCCTGAGTTCTTAGCCTTGAAATTCAAAGAAAGGCTGGTCTTAAGGGGATTTATCAGGTCCCTAAGTCCCTATAGTCCTTTTCCACACCATTTTAGTGGGTTTTAATTTTCTCCCACTTAGAGACCCTGAAACAACAGTGAAGAAACCCAGAGCACAAAGACATAGGAGCCAATAATTTTTCCTACTAAATGTTTCTTGTTACAGAAGAATCCCACCTTTTATAACATAGTCATTTTACAAGTATGTCAGATGCACTTTGATGAAGGATAGAAATCTACATAACAAATTGTAGGACAAAAGGCACGTGTTATACTTATCATCTTCAAGTGGCAAATTCCGAGAAAGAAGGTATGGTTATAGGTCCTGGGGGAGCATTATTGAACTTGGATGATAACCTTTTTTGATTCACCCATTCTTTAGGGTCCCACTCCTGCTCAACTTGTCAGAGGTGAATCACATTGGCCAATCCAGGTTTGTACCCTCAAGTGCTCTATTTTTCCTTGAATAAGATATTGCATCTCCAAACTCCAAGTATTTTGACTATCCCTATGCTTGAAATGTTTCTTCTCTTTATTTCCATCATCTGGCTTCCCTGACTTTCTTCAGGTCCAAGCTAAAATCCCACATTCTACATGTAGGCATTCCCAAACCCTCTTAATTCTAGTGCCTTTACTCCGTTAATATTTGCTATTCGTTCTGAATGTTACTTGTTTATGCATAGTTGTTTGAGTGTTGTTTCTCCCATTAGATTATAAATTCCTCAAAGGCAAAGACTGCTTTTTGCCCTTACTTGTATCTCCAGTGCTTAGCACAGTGACTGATGTCTAGTGAGCACTTAATAAAGCTTCTGCCCCTGGCTTTCACCTGGCTAAAATGGTTTCCTTGGTGTAAATGACCTCACATAAGGCAACAGACAAGTCTGAGGATCCTGGTTGGTCAATTGCACTATAAAACATTTAATATCCTAGATTGTTAAAAAAAAAAGTAGGACTTTGTTATTCATAAGATGGTAGGCAGCCCCGGACCACCCCACTACTTTCTTATATCCCTTTGCTATTCCATAGTAACCTCAACCTTCTGTCCCTTAAGGTACTTCGTTGTAGACTTGCCATTTTTAGAGGACTAGGATGCAAATCTGATTGTGACCCACACTTTGATAAAAAATGGCTCACTCCCTTCTTTGTATCAGTTCCTTCTCTACTACTCAACTTTCTCAGTTATTCCTACAGAGAATCTTTTGCCTTCGTTGACTTTTTCCCCACTTTATCATAGGGAACACCAACTCATATCACACATCACATTCCATGCTGTGGATTTTCTGTGATTTATCGAGCCTATTGGGTAATTTGCTCAATTCACTGAGAAGAGAGGCAGTGTGGGGGCAGTGTAAAGCACAAAAAGCACTGACTTTGATATTAGAAAACTTTGGCTTAAATTCTATACTATCGATGTGAACCTGGGCAGGGCATTTAATGTCTCAGAGACTCAGTTACTTCTTTTGTAAAAAGAGAGGATTGGATTTTATGATCTGTAAAGGCCTTTCCAGCTTTAAATGCAGTGATTTTGAAAAGTTGACCCTTTTCTCTTTTCCTTTTACTCAGATAGACTAGCCCTCCCCCCTTCTTTCCCTGCCCTCCCCCACCCAGGACCATTTGTTCCTGACTCAATGGAATTCAGCCGATCAGTATTCATCGAAGCCAATTCTCCTATAGCCTATCATTGTTCCCTGACCATAGGCTTGCCAGAGGTTAGAAATAACAGGTTCTTTAAAGTAATAGCATGCCTGCATTTACAAAACATGCTTTAAAGTGAGCATTATGAGAGAGAAAACCCCAAAATCTTACTTTGAATTTTACAGACCTAAATAAATTCCAACACTAGAAAACTGATGAACCACTGTTACCTGCTTATTTTGTACTCAGAATGAAATAGCTTCTGCTCCTTAGGGTTGTTGAAACCAAACACTTTAAAGTCCACTTCTTTAGTTGCAGACTTCATGAAAAATTGTAGTTTTTGGTGCATAACATAACTGTGAAAAAGAGTATGGGAAGTCTCATAGAGTCAGATTCACACATACACACATATGTACTTGTGTACACATGTGCACACAACATACACACACATGCACATGCATACAGAGTTATTGGGACCAGAAAAAAGACATGGCTAAAAATCCTCTTACCTATGAAAATGAATGAAAGAGCACTTGTCTTTTGAGGCACACAATAAAAGAAACCTATAAAATGTGTGTGATGCAGGAATCAATTATGTAATTTTGTACAATCATATCAGGTAGAGTATCAACCCATTACTGGAGCACAGAGCTTTCAAACCTAATGGAGACTGTTTGCCGTTACTGGGCTAGCTGCCAAAGGCCCATTTCCAATTGCCAACATGACAATTATTGACAGGGACGTGTACAGGCAGGCACGAATTTTTCAAGGAAATAATGTCAATACCTTTCCACTGAGCTTTAAGCTAAAAATCAAGGGAGAAAAGACTAGAATCCTTAAGGACTTTGTATCTATTGTTCCTTTATGTATAAATGAAAGGAAGCCTATCCCAGGGGAGAAGAGGTGAGAGTAAGGCACTATAAATATCCATGGGTAAACCAATAGGTTAGAGGTGGAAAGTGAGGGATTTCAATGCCAGGCCCAAATACTGAAGAAAATACCTCTGTCTCTAGTTTCTCTTCCTCAATTTATTATGCACACCACTATCAGAAAATAGTATTTTCATTATGCTATTCACCTGCTCAAGAGTTCATAAAGGTTCCCTGTTACATACTGGATTAGACACAAACTTCATTCAAAGACTTATAGCAAGAAGCCTCAACTTCTCTAATTTTATCTCCCATTGTATTTCCCATCGTTCCTTTTTCTAGGAACCCTTAATTCATGTCAATTCATTTAACTTCTCCAATTTCCATCTCTGTTTCTTTGTTCCCATTCACTTTTGCCAATCTAAATGCTTCCTAATTCTCAAATACAACTGACATCTGACTGCCATGGAGTCTTTACTGATTATCAGGAATCTTTTCTGAGATTATCACAAAATATCAATGACCCTTAGAAGGGCCTTTAGAACGACTCTAGAAAATTCTGGAGGTACCTGGTTTTTATGGACAGGTGAAATGAGAATTTGCTAGTTGGGTGCTATTGGCTCCAAAAGATGACCTAAAGACATCTGTCACATTTGGAAAAGTGGTAGTTGATATACCATTATTGGACTTCGAAAACATGAGCTAGATAAGAAGATGTGATTTTATTTTTTTGACTACTCCAGCTTTCTCTGAACCCCTTTGACACTTGGAGTAGGTTCTCTAGCTTAAAAAAAATTGTTTTGATTCTCTAACTACATGGTATAGCCCTTGAGGTCAAGAACTTTATCATCTAGGGACAGTGTAGAAGGACATATTTTGGCATAATGTAAGTAGAACTTATTCACAGTTAGAGTTATCAAAAAAAATGGATGGCCTCAAGAGACACTGGATTTTCTTCAACTGCACGTCTCCAAGTAGAATCTGGAAGACCACTTTTTAGGGACATTGCCAGAGGGAATTTTTATTCAAGTAAAGGTTGGACTTAATGTCCTCTGAGGTCCTGTCCAATGTGTTAATCTAGGATCCTTTGATTCTTCTGTATCCCCAAATAAATTAGTTGTTGAAATGAATCATCTTCCCCTGGATCCCTGGAATTGGCTTTCACTGGAAATAGAATTTGTTTGATGGCCATGTATTTAAAGCAAGTTCCCTAAATCTGCTACAGTCTACATGATAGAGGAAGTAGGGGTAGAGGTGGAGGGAAATAATGCTTTCCAGGGCATAAGAATGTAGTATAATCCAGCCAAACTCCAACTTTCATATCATAATGTAGGTCTACCAATCAATAAGCAATTATTAAACTATATTCCAGGCACTGTACTAAATGCTGGGAATAATATAAGAAAGGGGAAAAATCAAAACAAAATACTATCTCTGCTCTCCAGAAGTTCACATCATAATGAGAGAGACAGCATGCAAACAATTTGGTATACACCAGATATACACAGTGCAAATACGAGAAATGAGAAATGGCTTTTAGATTTGTCAGTTAAGAGATCTTTAGTAACTTTAGAGAAGGAGGGGAGGGAAAGGGTGAAAGAGATAGGGAAGGGGGGTAGAGAGAGGGGGGGAAGGGAG
>JAQQSW010001652.1:0-16843 GCA_028646575.1 Pseudocheirus occidentalis
AAAAAAAATAAAAAAAAAATAAAAGCTCTCTACCTGGCAACAATTTTGCTAGCCTAGGTCCTGTTCTTGCATGTACTTGGAAGAATATTTCTTCTAAAAAAAACCCACAAATTCAAGTTTCAATAATTCAAACTGCCCTCCCCCACCTGCTAACCAGAGTTATAGGTCTTGTGTCACAGCGTGACAAAACACAACAAACAATAAGTTATGAAGTTATTAGAGCCTATAATACCATTCAAAAACATGAATTAAGGGTCTACTAAATGCAAGGCAACAGGCTCAAGGCTGGGTGTAAAAAGATGAAAAAGGTTTTTGCCCTTAGAGAACCATTTTTCTACTGGGGCACATACAACATGTACGCTGGGCACATATTGTGTACATGTTGAGCTGAGCTGGGTTTTAGACCAGACATGTAAAGGAAAAGAGAATCTGAGCAGAGAGAACACTAAAAACAAGAGGGATCTGGAAAGGCTTCAATGAGGCGGCAGCTGAGCTGAAACTTGAAGCAAGATAAAGACTCTAAAGAGGAAGTGCATTTATACAAGTTTTACAGCTTCAAGCAACTGATTCTATTTAATTACCTTTACTGACAGGATAATGCAAGGTTCGATAAATATGCTTTGAACTGAGCTACTTGTCCCAAAATTTAGAAGCCACATTAATTTTTCAGCTTCCAAAAGAAAAAGAACAATAACGGGTCTTATGCATAACAACTGATGTATTTGTAGTGGCAAAGAATCAGAAATTATGGGGATGCCCAACAATTGGGGAATGGCTGAACAACAATGACATATAAACGTAACAGAATGAGAAATGACGAGCAAGATGATTTCAGAAAAACCTAGGAAGACGTATATGAACTGAGTGAAGTGAGCAGAGGGAAGAGAACCCTGTACACAGTAACAGCAAGGCTGTGTAACAGTCAGCTGTGATAGACTTAGCTCTTCTCAGCAATATGATCCAAGACAATGCCAAAAGATTCATGATGGAAAATGCCGTCCACACCCAGAGAAAGAGCTATGGAGTCTGAATGCAGATCAAAGCATCCTAGTTTCACTTTTTGTTTGGTTTTTTCTTTCTCATGGTTTTTTCCTTTTGTTCTGATTCTTCTTTCACAACACTGACTAAAGTAGAGACATGATTAACATGACTGTACCTGTACAGCCTGTATCAGATTGCTTGTTGTCTTGGAGAGGGGGAAGAGAGAAAAATTTGGAACTAAAAATCTTTACAAAAAAGAATGCTGAAAACTATCTTTACATTTAATTGAAAGAAATAAAATACTATGAAGTGTAAAAAAAAATAAACAAAAGCTGAGGAAGGGGCAGCTAGGTGGTATTGGGAAGAGCACCAGGCCTGGAGTAATGAAAACCTGAGTTCAAATCCAAAGTTTTCTCATCTGTATAAAAGAGAATGTGGGGATAATAATAGTGCCTACCGTCTAGGGCTTTTGTGACAGTCAAATGACATAACATTTGCCAAACTCTTAGTACAGGGTCTGGAACATATTAGGCACTGGATAAATGTCAGTTATTACTGTCGTCGTCGTCATCACCATCACCACCACCACCACCACCACCATCACTGTCACCATCGTCATCATCGTCACCATTGTCACCATCGTCATCACCATCATCATCATCATCATCATCACCACCATCATCACCATCACCGTCACCATCGTCATCATCACCACCACCACCACCATCATCATCACCACCATCATCGTCACCATCACCATCATCATCATCACCATCACCATCATCATCATCATCACCACCAACACCACCACCATCACCATCATCATCGTCGTCATTATCACCATCACCACCACCACCATCATCGGATCACCACCATCATCATCATCATCACCATCGTCATCATTGTCACCATCGTCATCATCATCACCATCACCACCATCATCATCATCACCATCATCACCACCATCATCACCATCATCATCACCATCATTGTCACCATCATCATCGTCACCATCATCACCATCACCATCATTGTCACCATCGTCATCATCATCACCATCACCACCACCATCATCACCATCACCATCATCGTCACCATCATCGTCACCATCATCACCACCATCATCACCATCACCATCACCACCATCACCACCATCATCATCACCCAACGGTATGTGAAAGTTACACTGAACAAGAGACTCCTTTATAAAGGGAGTAGAGGAGTCAGGAAGACATGAGTTCAAATCTGGCCTCAGACACTTGACACAAAAACTAGCCGTGTGACTCTGGGCAAGTCACTTAACCCCAATTGCCCTCCAAAAAAAAGAAAAAAAAGAAAAGGAGTAGAACTGCACTCTGAATTGGTTCGTTGACCCTGAGCAGGCTGAAAATGCTGAAGTTTTGTAGCACTGCTAAAGACATTAAGTTATGAAGCCTAGAGGGAGGAAGACAAAGCACATGAACGTAGGTTGCCCTGAAGGTGCAGGACGCTGTGTGATGCACTTGCTAGGTCCCACGGCAACTGGGCACTCAGGATTGGTTGGATCCTGAGTGAAATCACTAACAAGAGAAATGTAAATTGAAACAATGAGGTTTCACCTCACACTCACCAGCCTGGCAAAGATGATAAAAGAAGGAACTATTCTATTGGAGAGGCTATAGACAGTTATGCTAATATACTGCTGGAGTTGTAAACTGGACCAAACAATACAAAAAATAACTTGGAATTATTCAGAAAAGTCATTCAATTGTTTATACCTTTTGAACCAGTGATCCTAGTGGGTATATACTCAAGGAGAATAAAGCCAGAGCGGTCCTCTATATCCCCAAATATTCACAGCTATGGTAGGAAAAAAAGGAAATAAACCAACCAATTGGGGAATGGCTAAACAAAGCAGGAGCTATGAGTGCAGTAGAATAATACTGTGCTTTAAAAAACAAATCTGAGAAAGAGAGAGAAAAATGGGAAGACATGTAAAATAGTAAAATGAAAAAAGGCCCACTGCCCATACCGAAGTCTAAGAAAACAAAAGGGAGCTGGACCCCAAGGAACTGTAACGGTCAATCTTTTTCTTAGAGAAGTGATGATGAGACTCACTTCTAGACAGAGAGGCGGGTGAGTACAGACGCTTAATGCTGCACACACTCTTTTTCTTTTGCTATAAGAAAGAGTGGGGCACCCCTGGGGAACATGTACAACAAGTAAGATTTCCATTTAAATTCACAAATATACATTCAACTGTAAGTAAGAAAATAGATCCAAGTGTTTAATACCTTAAACGATGCCACAGCTTTGTCATACGCTTTTATCAAGGCTGTATCATCCCATATGTCAGAATCATCACTCTGAGGGGAAAAGACAGGACAAATTACTAAAGCAGGAATTATGTTATTACCTTCGAAACCACAACTGAAAATGAAAAGGAATATAAAAAGTCACAACATAACCCAGAAATGACTGAACGAAGGTCAAGTTTGGTTTAAAACGGATTCAGTTTTCCACAGCATAGCCCCATGACAAACATCCTGAGATGTACCCCCTTTCTATGGGATGTTAGAGCCATAGGTTCAAAACCTAGTCTTCCTTCAGTTAGCAGGCTCCCGAATAATGAAGGCAATAGCATTTATTAAGTATTTCTTATTTGCTAGTCACCGAGCTAAGTGCTGGGGACAGAAACACAAGCCAGCAACACAGTCCCTGTCCTCAGGGAAAGAAAGCCAAAGGGGAGCCAGAGCTGGAAAGGGGGCGACGGCGGCTGGGAAGTAGAGGAAGAGTGTGAACATGCTGATATGGTTCAGAAATGGCTTAGCTTGGGGCCATCACAAATCCTTGTCCTTCATCTCTCCCACTTCATAAAGCTCTTTGTCTCCACCAGAACATCCTTCCCTAGTGTCTCAGTTCAATGAGTCTCATTCTGACCTCCTTTTTCTTCCTTCAGTCTTTTTTTTTTTTTTGCTTTTTTTTTTTGGAGGGCAGTTGGGGTTAAGTGACTTGCCCAAGATCACACGGCTAGTTTTTTGTGTTAAGTATCTGAGGCCGGATTTGAACTCAGGTACTCCTGACTCCAGGACCGGTGCTCTATTCACTGTGCCACCTAGCCGCCCCTCTTCCTTCAGTCTTAACCTCAGAGTTATCACTTAACCAGTGATAACACACCACAGCCTAACCTGGTCCATCTAACCTTCTTGGTTTGCTCATCTTACCATACTAATCTCTAAGCATGGGCTACACTCTATCATCTGCTTTCTCTAGTCCTACTACCAAGTTACCAGAGAAAGTTAAAACAAGACAAAAAGCTTATGATATAAGGCCCACTAAAAAGTCAAAGACCCCAAAGAAGAGATGTGATTAGAAACCACCACTCCCACTTCTTTACAGAAGCAGAGTACTTATAAGTATGGACCATGCATGTAAAATCAGATTGTTTTCCTAATATAAGTTTTGCTGAACTTTGTTTTTCTTTCTTTTAAAATTCTTTATTATAATAGAAAGTTGTCTGGGAGAGGAGGAAGGAAGACAGCAGGAAATGTAGGTGATGTAAAAACAAAAAGTATTCAATTTTCACGGGCCCTCACTCCAAACAGTGACTAGCCAGTTTTGAATTTTCCCCTCAAATCTCCATCCTATTTCCCAAGCAAATAAACTGCCTCCCCCCAAAGCTGAGGTGATCTCTTGAAAGCATCCTCACAAGACACATTAGGGTTAGGGTCCTCAATTTTATTACCATTCCTCAACAACCTCAAATCTCTCTACACCTTTTCCTATTCATTCTACCAGGGACTTAGTGACGAAGATGAGGTAGTCCTTCTTGTTCAGGTTAATCTAGATTCTATCCTCTTCCTTTTCTTTCAGGAGCTGGCCCTATCAATTATTTCCCATTTTTCATCTTCCGATCTTTCCTAATCTGCTGATTCCTTCGTTTTCGCAAACTCCTAAAGGCCAGGGACTATTCTGGATTTTGGGATTTGGTTTTTGCTTTTCTATGTATTTCCTGGCACACAATAGGCTCCTAATACATGCTCTCTGACTGACTGTTACATACATACTTAGAGCTCCCTTATCCTTAAAAACTTTCTTTTGATCTTGCTATTTCATGCTATAAATTGACACTCCTCTCCCTGCCAAACTTTTAAAAGCATTTACATTCATTGCCAACGCACAGGTGATAGTCAATCTAGCCAAAAGATGATGACTTGAACGAGGGTAGTTACAGACAGAGTAGAAAGAGGAAGAAAAGTGTGAGAAATCTCAATCAGCAGCAAGCAACAGGACTCCGTGAGAGTGACCCAGGAGGAGACAACAAAAGCAGCTTCAGGAAGCAGAGAAGTGACCTAAGGTTTTTACTACTCCCTTCCCCAGCACTCAGCACATTATATTGCCCATGTCTTCTTTTAATAAATGTCTGTTACTGAGTCGAATGATTCCAAGAGTTGAACTTGGATGAAATTATGTGCTCGATAGCAATAAACAACGTATCTTAATGTGGCAATGACCCCATGAGTTCGGTGCTAGCATTTTCAGTCCCGTTTTACAGACAAGACTGATACTGAGAGAGGGTTGATTCTGTCCAGGGTCACACTGCTAGAAGTTTCTGAGGCAGGAAGAATCTGAATTTTGGTCTTTCTGATTCCAAGACTAGCACTCTAAGCACTAAAGCACCTAACTGTTCAATATTCGTGTGAAGAAATCCTGATTTTTAGTAAAATTAGTCAATAAACTATCATTTATTATTCTGTCAAATAAATATTTATTTATTAAGCGCCTACTCTGTGCTAGGCACTGTTTGGGGAATACGAAGAAAGGCAAAAGACAACCCTTGGCACCGAGTACCCAATCTAAAATAAGGAAAACATGCAAATAATTATCTATAAAAAAAGCTAAATACAAAATAAACAGAAAATACTCAGCAGGGGGAAGGCACCAGAATTAAAAGTTCGGGAAGGATTTTTGTAGAACAGACCTGCACAAGCTGTGGCTCTCTTATGGTCCTTGAGCCACTTGCAGCACAACAAAGGATCTCCTCTACATATAAAGGATATTTTCCTCTAAATTTTTCTGCAGGCCACCTGAAATCTTTGGTGTGTTGCAAGCTTTGGATCTAGGCAGCCACAGGTTGGGAAGACCAATTATAGAAGGTGAGATTTAAGCTGGAACTCAAAGGAAGCCAAGAGGCTTTCATACTAATGTTGTGGGTATTACTACAATTAGATAGATTTAGAACTTGTTGAATGGTTCAATGTAGTTAATTATTTAACATCAACCTGGAAGGTCTCCAGAGGAGTGCCCCTAAAATAAGCAATAGATCTGCAGTAACATGTTTTCAATGACTTAGATAGAAGGACAGATTGCATAGGATAATTTTCTGATGACTCAAAGCCAGAAAGGACAGCTAACACAATCTGGATTCAGAAATATTCTGAAAGGCCAAATCAAGAGGAAATGTAACAAGGACAAATGTAAAGTCTTGTACTTGGGCTAAACCTTTCCCCCCCCCCCAATACCCTTTCACAGATATAAGACTGGGGAGGTGTGGCTAGATATACATGTAAAAAAAGATCTAAAGACACTCGTGGAAAACTGGAAAGTTTAATTTTCATCAAGTGTGGGACCTTAGGCTGCACTGAGAGAAACCTCCAGGTCCATGTAGATGACAGTCCAACTGTACTGTCCTGACCAGACCACGTGTGGAGTATGTGTTCTATTTAGTTCAATTACTTTTTTTTTTTTTTGTGGGACAATTGGGGTTAAGTAACTTGCCCAAGGTTACATGGCTAGTTTTGTGTTAAGCGTCTGAGGCCATATTTGAACTCAGATCCTCCTGACTCCAGGGCTGGTACTCTATTCACCGTGCCACCTAGCCCCCCCCCATAGTTCAATTACTTTGTATTTATCGGTTATTAGTTATTTGCATACATGTAATTTCCTCCCAGAAGACCGTATACTCCTCAAGGGCAGGAGCTGTTTGGTTTTTGTCTTTGTATTCTCTGGGACCAGCAGAAGCCAGGCACCTAGTAGGTGTTCAATAAACACTAGGTGAATTTAAATGAAAGAGTGGGAAGAAGGTACAGAACCTCTGAAGGAGACAGAGAAGGAAGAAAATGTCCTTGGCAGAACCAAGATTGCAAAGTTACCAAGGAAGGAGGGAAAATCAAGGACGATAAAGTGATCGATAGTTGCAGAGATGTAAAGGTAAGAATTGATATAAGGTCATAGGATCTGGTGGTAAGAAAGTGATTATGGTCTTTTGAGAAAGAAGCTTCCTGAGAGCACTGGGGGCAGAAAATCAAATCCAAGGGGTTGAAGAAGAAATGAATGATGAGGAAATTCCACAGCATCAGGGTAGAGAGAGGAGAATAGCTTAAAGCAGCAGTAAGATCAAGGGAAAGTGTCTGACCTTTCATACAGGTGAAACCTGTACATTTTTTGTGGTTAGGCGGGAACAAGCAGGAGGAGAAGAGAGGCTGAATATACTGGAGAGAAATGATTAATGGAGTAAATTTCAGCAGAGGCAAAAGGGCTGGGGTCATGGGATGATGTGGAGTCAGAGGACCTGGGTTCAAAACCTGGCTCAGCTACTTGCTACTTGTATGACCTTGGGGAAATCACTTCTCTTTTCTTACCAGTAAGAATGAGGATAGAGAGGGAGTTTCGGTTGGAGGCCACAAGAAAATCCCTAAGGTTCCCTCCCGCTCTAAAGCTATGAGGCCGCCACAGAAGCAAATAGGAAAACCGTTACTTTTTCTGGAATTTGCTTCCAGCACAAAACAATCACATATGATTACCAATTTACTGCCTCTAAGAGATCAGTAAGCAGCAGGCATCAAGACTTCCAGCTGGACAGAACCCCAACTCTCTTCTCATTTGAAAGATAAGGAACCGAGATTATGAAACTTGTCCAAGTCAGCGCCAGCCTGAGCAGGGAGCAGGAGCCGAATAGCTCCCTCTGGGGCTGCCGGCCTCCCACCTCTGCCACGTGCCACGGCAGGGACCCTTACCGTAGCTAAGCGCTGGGGTACATAAAGGAAGGCCAAAGCGGGGTCCCGGTCCCCAAGGAGCGCCCACTCTAATGGGCAGAAAGAACAAGCCACAACTAGGCGCGGACCGAGTATAGACGGGTGAACGCGAGGTGGTCTCGCAGAGCAGGCACGGGAGGTGCAGACGGGGGAGGCTGGCAGAAGGTGGGATGGAAGCCGGAGACGGAGGTGAGAAGAGTTAAGAGGACGTCCCGAGATGCCCGGAGGTCACTGAGCTTCACTGATGGGGGGTAGGGAAGCTGGCGGGGGGATTCATGGTTGGTCCCGGCGGTGACATCGACAGACCTGCCTTTAGGAAAACCACTGACCGCGCAGCAGGGGGGCCCACCCCCGGCGTCCCCCGACACGGCCTCTCCCCACCCCGGCGTTCGTATGTGCGCGCGTTCCCCGGGAGGGGGGCCCGGCCGCTCGCCGTTGAATCCCGGCTCCGCCGCCGGGCTGGGGCTCGTCCGCCTCCGCTGACGGCCACGGCCTCAAGGTGAGACTGGGGGAGAAGATGGGGCACGTCGGTCCCCAAGGGGGAAACCGGGACGCCGAGGTACCCCGGGGCTCTCTTACCTGCCCGGTACCTCTGCGGAACAATACCGGCTCCTCGTGCTCCCTGACGCCGCCGCCTAACGCAGCCATGGCGAGCGGAACCAGCGGTCCACGGCGCAGGATCCACTGCGCAGGCTCCGCGGCTCCCTGGCCCGCCTCTCGGAGACTTCCGGTTGTGACAGTTTCCTCCCCCTCCTAAGGCTGTTGGGAGAGGGCGGGAAAGCGGCCCGGACGCAGACAGATACGCAGCTTCCGGCCGCCGCGGAAGCGGAAGTGGCGACACCCGAGTACGGCGGAAGTGAGGGGGAGGGAGGTCAACGCAACTTCCGCTTCCGTTCCCGGGTCCACTGTCCAGGTTCTCTGGTTTCTTCTTGAAATTGACTTCACTTCCGGAGTCCCCCGCCCGCTTTTCCCTAGGGCAGGCCGGCTACCTGTCCTCGATTCCATCCCCTTTTCTCCCACCGTGAATTCATTATCTTGATTTTCAATCCCTCGATCCATGCCTAAAAACCCTCCCTGCATCCTACCGTCCCCGGAGCCATTGTCTTTTTGCGGCCAAACTGCTTTAAAAAAAAAGCCTCCGCTGGTTGTCTCCCCTCTCTCACATCCTACACTTTCTCAGCTCCCTGCAGCGCGGCTTCCAAGTCCGCTAAAACTGCTCCTTCCAAGGCCGGTCCCAAAGGGCTTTTAACCGACCAATCTAAAGGCCTTTTCCCAGTCTTCATCCTAGCAACATCTGGACTTTCTCCTTGTGAATTTTTCTTACTTTAGTTGCTAACACTGTTCCCCCTTAGTTATCCTACTTGCCAGAATATTGCTTTTTTTTTTTTCCTCTTTGTTGGATCTTTGAAAGATTCATTTTTCCTCTCACAACAGGTATGTATTTCAGGGCTCTCTCCTGGGCCCTATTCTCTTATCCAATGGTTCTCAAGCTTCCTAATGCTGCGACCCTTTAATACAGTTGCTCATGTTGTGGTGACCCCCAACCATAAAATGATTTTGTTGCTACTTCATAACTGTAATTTTGCTACTGTTATGAATCGTAAATATGTGATATGCAGGATGTATTTAAATTGAGCATAACCCACAGGTTGAGAATTGCTGTGACCTATACCCTATTTTCTGGTGATCTCATCTAGGTCCATGCCTAGAGTTATCACTTTAACGTGAATAACTGCAGGTGTAGCTGTGGGGTTGCTGTTCTAGGACTGTCTTGATCTGCAAACTCACGTGCAGCCACAGCAGCCATTTGGTCATTTTTAGCGAGAACCCTGAGTTGGGCAGCTAAGTGGGTCGGTGAATAGCTCTTTGGACTTGGAATCAGGAAGACGCATCACGCATGGGACATGAGTTCAAATACAGCCTCATTTCCTTACCTGTAAAATGAAATGGAATAGAAAATGGCAAACTACTCAAGTATCTTTGCCAAGAAAACCCCAAATGGGGCCATGAAGAATTGAATATGACTGAAAAACTGACTGGACTCAACAACTTGTGGAATAGCTCGAGCCAGCTTGTCCAAAATAACTCACTCTCTCAGTCCTCTCATCCTCCAGATCTCATGACTGAATGCACCAGTCATCCAACTTGGAGTCATCTTTGATTCTTCTCTTTTCATTCTTCTACTTCTCCCTCACTCTCCCCCATATTCAAAAAGTTGTTGAATCTTGTAGATTTTACCTCTATTACCTGAAGGGCTCAGGCTTTGTCACTGCTTGATAGTAGTTTCAGTGACTGCTTGCCACCTTGATCTCCCTAATTCTATTCATCCTCCAAATAATTGCCAAAATGATATTCCTAAGGTGTCTGACCAATTTAAGAAACTCCAGTGGTTGCCTCTTATAGAGTTTAGAATCAAATACAAACATCACTCTAGCATTTAAATCCCTGCACAATCTGGCTCCAATCTGCCTTTCTAGCCTTAGTATACATTATTCCTTATCATACATTCTAGAGTACAAATTGGCCACCTTGTTTTCTATCTGTAATGGTAATGGAATTTGGAGAGGCCCCTGAATTGGCTTGGCTTTTGGGTTGAGTGTTAAAACCCAGAGCTTGTGAATCCCACTTGTGGGATGGACTTGTTGAGGTGAAGAGAGAGAGAGCTGAACTGGGAGGAGCCATGAATTGAAAGAAAGGCCAAGTGGAGAGCTGGCCAGAAGAAGTGCTTTTGGGATAGCAGTATCCAGTATCGTGGAGCCTGAGTTGCTGAGACTGCTGATAGCCCATTGCAGCTGCCCAGGACTTCTGAGAACTGCCACCCGCAGCTGCTGAGAACTGAAGAGGCATGGCTGTGATGTCAGTATTTTGTCTGTCTGTTTTGATGTTTTGCCAGATTCACTTGATGATGGACAGTGCTGCTCTTGTAGAGGTCCTGGAAACTGGCTCTTGGTTCAGAAGCCCTGGAGAAGGATTTTCTTGTTGTATGTTCACAGAAATCCTGGAAGAGGGCCTTGCTGATGTTTTCAGGGGTTCTGGGACTGTTCTACAGGCAGAGAGTGACTTGATGAGGACACTGGCTTTGTTGAGTCTTGTCTCCCCAGGAACTGAGATTGCTGAGAGCTTGCCTGGAGTGAAGATGAAAGAAGGGCCTTTCCTTCGGTTTTCAATGCTGAGATGATATCTTGACCTGGTTATGGCTTAAGGGTGAATGGCCTTTTGTGCTCTCCAGTTCCCTTTTGAGAAGGTGCTTGCTGTTAATGGATGGCGGGACTTTTGAGTCCAGGGGTGGGAAACTTTTGGCCTTTTTGTGCTCTGTGATTGACCAAATGAATGTACTTTGTTTATGATTGGAAACTGATCTCCATTTGAGAAGAGACTTTAACTGACTAAAGGAATGTACTGTCTAGGGGAGTATTACCTGGATTGAATTGAGAACTTACTTGTGAAATGTTTGAGTTATACTGTATTTTGACTTTCTCTGTTCTATGAATGTTTGGTGAATAAATGGGGTTTGCTATGCTGGTCATCCGAACCTTGGAAGTTGCCTTTGCGTGGCATTACATCTTCACACAAAATATTTTATCCCTTCCCAATGCCTGCAATACACTCCCATAACCATGTTTCTAAGAATCCCTAATCCTGCTCCTCTTCTATTTGCCAGTACTTTTATCAGATTCAGTCAATAAACATTAAACACCTACTATGTGCCAGACATAATGCTAAATTCTGGGAATACAAAGAGAGGCAAAAGACAGTCCCTGTTCTCAAGGAGGAGACAAGCAAACTATACACAGAATATGAAAAATTGGAAATCAAACAGGAAGGCTCTAGAATTGGGAGGGGTTGGGAAAAGCTTTCTGTAGAAGATGGGATTTTAACTGAAATTTGGAGGAAGCCAGGGAAACAAGTAGGCAGAAGTGAGAAGGCAAAAAAAATTCCAGGCATAAGGGACTGCAAAAGAAAATGCCTGCAACTGAGAGATGGGAGTTTCCAGTTCAAGGAACAGACAAGAGGCCAGTGTCACTTGATCAAAGAGCATGTGGTGGCTTGGGGAATGTTGGTTATCAAGGCACTAAAGAGGATTTGACAGAGCACTGGCTGGCTTCAGATGTGTTTATCAGAGCTCAAGCTGGTTCCCTAGGAAGTAGTTTCCAGTTCATTTATCCAGCTGTCTTTTTGTGTAATTCTGGACTGGATGGAGGGGAAGCTTCTGTTTCTACAATTTATCATTGCTCGGTGTTCTTTATCAGATAGTTAATGGGACATGTGTGGGACTTTCCCAGTTGCAACTAATCTAGAGCCATTACAGTTGCTTCTTTTTATACCATCAGAGGCAGTTGCTATTAAAATATCTCTTTCATTTCAGAGTTTCAAAGTAACATTTTATCCTCCTAAATACAGGATCAGTAGGACTTTATCCTTCATACAGGATTACTCCAAATACATTGTTATGCTTCATAGGAATTTAGTATAGACTTAATACTAGCTCATCTAATTAATTTTCCTTGTTGGAGAAACTATCTCAAGGGAACGGGAATTGTCTAAGCCAACCTTATTTAAATGAGGAGGTGATCATGGGTCTAGAACTGTTTAAGGACTTCTCATTTTATATATGAGGAAATTTGAAATCCAAGGAAGTTGTGATTTGCCTAAGACCATACAAATAGTGACCACTGTAATCTGGGACCAAGATTAGTCATTGGATTTAAAGTTCATGTCTTTTAGATCCTCTCTTTTTAAAAATGTTGATTCATGTCTTTTTATATGAATTTACATTTCCTAATTTATCCTCCACCCCACCCCTTTCTGAGAGCATCTCTCATAATGGGGGGGAGGAGGGGAAGAGGGAAACAGTTCCACACACCTAAACAACATATTGAAAGAGACTTGATATTAATATTACATAGTGTTGCATACCAATAATCCCCCATCTCTGCAAAGATATTGAGAGAGGTACCTTTTCATATATCTTCTTGGAACCAACTTTGGTCATGATAATTCTACAGCATACATACAATCTTAATTGTTTTGTGGTTCTTTCCATTTACATTGTTATATATATATATATGTATATATATATACACACACATATATATATATATTTATGTATGTATATTTTTCCTGCTTCTACTTCACTTTTCATCAGTTCCTAAAAGTATTTGTATGAACCTCTATGTTCATCTTGTTCATTTCTCAGAGCACAGCTACTATTCCATTACATTCATGTACCGCAATATGTTTTAACCACTCTCCACCTGATGGGGTCCACTTCGTTTCTAGGTTTGGTACTATAAAAAGTGTGATGCTATAAGTATTTTGGTGTACATAGAGCTTTTTCTTTATCATTGTCCTCCTTGTGGTATGTGCTGATATCAGCAAAATCTCTGGCTGAAAGGGGACAAAGACATTTTAGTCACTTTGAATAATTTCAGATTGCTTTTTCCCAGTCAAATGTTTTCCTTCTTATCCTATTAACCATATATTTAAAATAAAATTGTACTGACTGCTTCATCTTCACACTAGTCATTTATAGAAAAAGACTTCTTTTCCCAACTTCTAGCCTCTCTAAACCAAACTGTTTATTTTTACAAAGAAAACCAATTAAGCAAAGACCCTCAATACAAAGACTACATCTAACCACACATTCAATATTCTGGCTAGATCTTTGCAACTTTTTTACTGTTTTATCATCTGTTTTCCATAAACATCATTAAAAGAAAAATCCTAAACATTGACTTCCTTCCAGTGATACATTGTCATAGTCATTGTGTATCTTATTCTTTTGGCTCTGCTTGTTCCATGTTTCAGATTATACACATCTTCCTATGTCATTTCTTAAGTAATAATATTCCCTTACCCTCACATACCAGTGTTTTGGGTTTTTCCCCAACCGATGAGTACCCGTACTTTGTTTTCAGTTCTTTGCTACCAGAGTGCTACTATACTAAGTTGGAATCTATTAGATTTCTGTTTCTGGGTTTGATTGTCTTGAGTTTATTTACTAGCACACAAGATTTGGACAGTTTAGTCACTTGTCTTAAATCATTTCAAATAGTTGTCCAGGATGGCTGGACTAGTTCTGAGCTCCACAAACAGCGTGTTAGTGTTGTGTTTTTGAAGCAGTCAAGAATTGTAAACAAAATGGTTGCCTATTGATCGGAATACAGCTAAATGTATTTTGGTACATCAATGTGATGAAATATTACTGTGCTGTAAGAAAGATGAACAAAGAGAAGGGAAGGCTTTTATGAACCAATACAGAGTAAGCAAACCCAAGAATATACCATTCACAATGACTGCAATGGAAATGGAAAGGACAGTGGTAAAACCAAGTAAGACTGAATGCTGACTTGGCTCCAAAGATTCCCTATAATAAAGAACCTTTCTGGTTTCTTTGCAGAGGTGGAGGACTCAGTGTGGAACACAGCATAGAGTATTAGGCTGTGCTGATATGTTGGCTATTTTTAATGATTTTTTTTTTCATCATAAGGGATTTGCTGAAACAAAAGGTCAAGAAAACATATTTTTTTAAAGTCTCTTTGGGGTGCCCGTGTTCCCATAACCTCTCTAACATGCCTATTCCTGTTCTATCATTTCTGTCATTCTGCAGAGTAATAAAATTAAATCTCAGAGTTGTTTCAATTTGCATCTGTTTAGTGATAGGACCATTTTAAAAATGATCATTTATGAGTTTCAGTTCTTGAGAAATGTATTCATCTTTTCAGTACTTATCTCTTGAGGCATGTTTCTTGGTATGATATATTTGCATAAGTTAACTATGTCATTTTCTGAGTGATATTTGATGCAAATGTGTTCTCTCTCAATAATTTTGTTTTAATCTTTGTGGATGGATACATGCAAAAGCCTAATTTAATTACCTAATTTTAATCAAGGTAGGACATTTTACCTTTCATGACCTCTTTCCTATACCCACCCCCCAACCATATCTCCTCTTGTTAATTTTTAAATGCTGTGAGCTCTTTTCAGTTCAAATATCCATTTCCAGCTTACTGGTATAAGATGTTGGTTTGAATGTAATTTATTCTAATCTGCTTTCCAGTTTTTCCAGTAACTTTTGTCAAAATGGGAGCCCTTCACCCACTAATATTCTTGAATTTGTAAAAAAAAAAAAAACCCAAACCCCAAACCTAAGCTATTTTTTTTTATTGCTACTGTTCCTTGATATACTGTTCTACCAATATATATTTCTATTTTATTTCTTTCTTAATGAGTACCTAAATAGTTTTTGGGAACAACTACTTCATTAGAAAGAGGTCTGGAAATGCTTTTGTCCATCCCCCCTTTTATTTGTACTTTTTCTTATTTCCTTTGAGCTTCTAGGCCTTCCCCCTCCCCCCATGTTATTTTATGTCTAATGTTTACATCATTTACTGAGGAAAAGATGAATCTTGTCTTCACAGTGATAGGATCATAGATCCAGAAGAGAGACCTGGGAGGCCCTGTAATCGACCCTCCTCATTGTACAGACGAGGACACTAAGGTTCACGGAATAACTTGCCCAGGATCACAAAAGTAGAATCGGAGATGGGAGCTGAAGCCAGGTCATGACTCCAGTCAGTGCTCTATCCCATTACTAGTCTCTCTCCCTTAAGTTTTGTCTAGTTCTGTAAAGAACCCTCCTTGGTTATTTCTTGTAACATTACATCTAAATATAGGTGTTATTTGTTAAAAATTAATTTTGGCAGAGCCTCCATTTATTTGCCTTCATTTACTTCTCTGAAGAGTATTTCTGGACAGTCTTGGAAGATTAACTTTCAGATGCTTCTTCCATTTTGTATTCATTTTGAAGGCAATTTCTTATTTCTTTCTGGGTTCTGTTAATACTCAGAAATGCTGATTTCTGTTGGTTTGCTTTGGATTCTTCACCTTTTTGAATTTGTCTCAATGCTTTTCTTCACTGATTTCCTGGTACTTGTATCTTTTCAGATGGTCTACAGGGGTTCTCCCTAACATGGATGATCTTCAGATGGGTAATATCCCAGGTATACCCCTGTATTTCTACTGTCTCCCATTCATGACATTGTACTACCTTTTCTGATTATCACGTTATTAACACGGGGGGGAAAATGTCACAGCCTATTTCAGCTGAAATGTGACTCTGCCTTTTGAGTCATTTGTAATTGGGACAGAAAGCTGAACTCAGGACTGAGGAAACCTGGGCTTGCATCCTACGTCTGACATGTCAGCTGTGTCCTGGGTAGGCAAGTAAACGACTTACGCTCAGCCTCGGTCTCCACAATTCTAAAAACAGCGTAATGTTTGTACTTCCCTCCTAAGAGTAATGAGAATCAGAGATGAAGGTGTGTAAGCACGTAAGTGTTAAGCTGCCCTTCCATGAATCACAGACACACAAATCAATACAAGGGTATGGCTTTACAGAGTCAGGCTACTGCAGGAACTAGGAAGTGTCCTGTTTCTAAAGGTTTTCCTTTACTGAGGTCGGAAATATGGTGGATGCCAGATGTTTTAAAGAACTGTGGTTAGTCAAGGGGACTGAAGACCATAGCTAACAATTTAACATGAAAGCCACAAGGCCCTTCTTGCTGTAATGCTCAACAATGTAGTTTTGAGAATACATACGTATACATATATATATATATATATATATATATATACATATATATATATATGTGTGTGTGTGTGTGTGTGTGTGTATGTATACGTATGTATATATGAAAACAGCACAGGATGAGTTGAATATGAAGGGATGATATCTAAAAAATAAAATTAAGAGGTGAGATAGGAGTATATTTGGAGGAGAAAGGGAGAGAAAGAATAGGGTAAATTATCTCACATAAAAGAGTCAAGAGGAAGTGGTTACAATGGAG
>JAQQSW010001653.1:0-16839 GCA_028646575.1 Pseudocheirus occidentalis
AGAATGCTACTGTGAACAGCTTTTAAGATTCGGATTACACAGTATTAGTGAACACTCTGTTTATTCCATTACAAATCAAGATTCAGTACAATGTTCACAGTATCAACAATTCACAATATTATATACAATATTTAGAACAAGGAAAGTCTCAATATTATGTCTTATTACAGAAAGTAACAAGGAACAAGAGAAGAATCACTTGGTTTCCCTAAGGGGGGAACCAACTTTACATTTAAAGATTCAGTCAAGTTAAAGATCCAATCAATCAATTAACAAAAGGAATCACTTAATTTCCCTAAGAGGGAATTGATTCAATCAACAGTGATACTTGGTACAAAAGCCCTGAGACCTTACTTGAAGCCCTGAAAGAGGATTTTCTGGTTGTATGTTTACAGAAATCCTGGAGGAGGGTTTTGAAGGTCCTGGGACTTTACTGATGATTTGTGCTGACCTCTTGGACTTTGTGGGTCTGTGTTGATTTCTATGTTGATGATTTGTGTTGAGTTCTCAGAACTCATTGGTGGGTCTGAGTTGATTTCACAGGCAGATAGTGAATTGACAATGGTGCCGGCAATGTGTGTGAATATCACTGTGGCTCTATCAAGCTTTGTCTTCCAAGAAACAGGAACTGTGAAGGACTTTAAGTCGACTGGACACTGTGAACTTCAATATGGAATGGGAACTGGATGAAGAGCTGGACAAGGAACTGGGAGCTGCCTGACTTTGAACCCAAGTGACAGTTAGAACTGTGACCATGGAAGAGGAACCATGGAAGCTGAGAGCCAGCCTCAAGTCAAGCTGAAAAAAGACTTTACTTGGATACTGTGTACTGACTGAGAAGATTATGATTTACTGTGACCTAGGCGTAGAGAACTTTGACTTTTGTACTTTGTGACTGAATTAAGGATTTTGTGATCAACTAAATGAATGTACTTTGTTTAAAACTATGTGACCACTTTTGTGAAAACTATGTGGCCATTTTAGTGATAAGTTGTTGAGTTATGACATGGTGAATGCTGTATTTTGATTTTCTATGAATGTTTTGCTCTGATTTGTTATTGAATAAATAGAGAGTTCACTATACCATGTAATCAGAAATTTGAAAGCTGTTCACAGCAGCAGTCCTCTGAAAAGCTGCTAGTGCATGGCTTTACATTATGGCATAGTCGGTATGATTCCAAAGTATAGCACCTCTATTTGTTCCAGGATCCATGGCCATTTGGATTGAGATTGTAAGGTCAAGGATCCTGGAGGGGTAGAATGTAATGATAATGAAATTTGAAGGTCCCCTTGTATTGCTAAGCTAAGAGGTACTTAGCACCTAGTTTTAAATTAAGCCTCTGTTAAAGAAACAGAAGGTATGAACCCCTGTTGCTGATATAACAGGAAGGGGCTGAACAGGGAGAAAGTATGAACTACTTCTGTGCTTGCCCTTACAGTGTGTGTGTATATATGTAGGTATATGTGTATATTTATATGTATATGTATACAAATGAGTGTATATATCTATTGATAGATATTAACTATGCCATATTTAAGGAAGAGTACAAGCTGGACAGTCAGAATTTCTTGGGATAAGCTTCATGGAGGCAGGGCAGTGGCTGCTGGACTGAAGACTAAACTGAGAATTGAGAAGAACTGAGAAGAGGAATGAGAACTGAAAATTGAGACAGAATTTCTTGGAGCAAGATACGTGGAGGCTGGATAAAGTGATTTTGATTTTGAGAATGGAGCTTATGGAGCTGAGGATTTCAGAGGGCCAGCCAGAGCTGCTGAGGACTTCTGAGGGCCAGCTGGAGATGCCAAAGACTGAGGAAGCATGACTGTGGTGCCAGTATTTTGTACAAATAGTGTTGTGACTTTGTTAATGTATATGAATGTTCCTGGGGCTTTGTTAAGCCTTGTCTTCCCAGGAACAGAGTCTATGAAGGATTTGAGATGGATTGTACACTGTGAGCTCCAGTGTGGATTAGGAACCGCACAGAGAGCTGGACAAGGAACTGGGAGCTGTCTGCCTTTGAACCCAGGTGACAGTTTGGTAGATTCAGGTAGAAGCTATGTCCCTCAAATCAAGATGAAAAAAATCTCTCTGTGGGTACTGAGTAGTGACTGATGAAATTGTCTGAGTAGTGACTGACCCTGATGTGAGGTTTTACTTTGAGACTCACTTTGGGAAGAGTTGTGTGATTGGCCAGATGAGACTCTGGGCAGCCATTGAGCCCCCCAACTTTGAAAATCCAGATGTTGGTGCTTCTCTCTCTGGTGACTAACTAGGTATGGATATAATTGTCAGATAGCTGGAAGTCCCACCTGCTGAATTGTGTTATTGTCTGTTGTAACTTTTGTTTATATTCTCTGAAGTTCAGGATGCTGATTTTTTCCTCCCTGAACTAAGTAAATGATGTATGTTTGTTTGATTAAAGTGACTGCTGAAGTTGTAACTTAATTGTACCCCATAGGTGGGGGACTTTGACTATTGTACTTTGTGGCTGAATTAAGGATTTTGTGATTGATTAAATGAATGTACTTTGTTTAAAACTATGTAACCACTTTTGTGAAAACTATGTGGCCATTTTAGTGATAAGCTACTGAGTTGTGACATGGTGAATGCTGTATTTTGATTTTTCTATGAACATTTTGCTCTGATTTCTTATTGAATAAACAGAAAGCTCATTATACTATGCAATGAGAACCTTGAAAGCTGCTCACAGCACCAGCCCTCTGGAAAGCTGCTAATGCATGGCTTTACACATACACACACATATAATATAGCCTGGACTACTGTAATAGCCTTGTAACTATTCTCCCTACCTCCAGGTTTTTTCCATTCTAACCCATCTGCCACTAAGCTGCAAAGAATAAGTCTGGCCATGTCACACACCCTCCTCCAACATATTCCCTCTCTCAGTGAACTCAATGGCTCCCTAGAACTTCTCCATTCAAATATAAAGTCCTCTTTTAGCATTTAAAGCTTTACATAACCTGGCCCTTCCTTTCTAGCCTTCTTATACCTTATTCCCTTCCCATAATGCTCCCTTCACACTAATCTACTTTCATTTCCTCAAATACAAAGTTTCATCTTTGTGCCTTTGTACTGTCTGTCCAATATGCCGAGAATGCTCTACCCCCTTATCTCTTAGTTTCCCCCATTTACTTCAAGATTCAGCTCAAATCTCATCTTCTGTAGGAGAACTTTCCTAGTCCCTGCCCCACCCCCTGCTCCTAATTTCTTCCCCTTTCAGATTATCTTTATCTATCTATCTATCTATCTATCTATCTCTCTATCTCTCTCTCTCTATCTATCTTTTATATATTTTTCTATTATTTAGTTATTTATCTGTCGTTTCCTCTTTTGGAATGTATGCTCTGAGGGTAGGGACCATTTTTTTTCCTTTGTGTAGTTGTTGTTGATGTTGTTGTTCAGTTATGTCAACTCTTCATGACCCCATCTGGAATTTTCTTGGCAAAGATACTGGAGTGTTTTGCCATTTCCTTCTCCAGTTCATTTTACAGGTGAGGAAACCAAGGCAAACAGGGGTAAGTGATTTGTCCAGGGTCACAACAATTAGTAAGTGTCTGAGGTTTGATTTGAACTCAGGAAGATGAGCCTTCCTGGCTCTAGAGCAGCATTCTGTCTAATTCACCACCAAAATGTCCAGATAATCATGGTAGAAAACTCAATGGGTCCTTGAACCAACAGCATTAGAGAATAGAGATTAATAAAATTGAAAGCAAGAAAACCATTGAACTAATAAATAACATTAGAAGCTGGTTTTATGAAAAACCAATAAAATAGATAAACCATTGGTAAATTTTATTTTAAAAAAAGGAAAAAAGAAAATCAAATTACTAGTATGAAAAATGGAAAGAGTGAATTCACCACAAACAAAGAGGAACTAAGACAATTGTTAGGCACTATTTCGGTGAATTACATGCCAATAGATTTGACAGTCTAAATGAAATGGATGAATAGCTACAAAAATATGGATTACCCAAATTAACAGAAGAAGAAAAATAATACTTAAGTAACCCAATATTAAGGAAAAAAAATTGAACAATTCGTTTATGAATTTCCTAAGAAAAAATCCTCAGAAAAAATCCTTCAAAAGCAAATTGTACCAAACATTTAAAGAACAATTAATCCCAATACTGATATTATTAAGTATTTAGGGAAATAGGCAAAGAAGGAGGCCTACCAAATTCCTTTTATGACACAAATATGCTGCTAATACCTAAACAAAGAAGAGCTAAAACAGAGAAAGAAAATTATAGACCAGTTTCCCTAATGATTATTAATGCAAAAGTTTTAAATAAAACACTAGCAAAGAGATTACAGCAATATATTATAAGGATCATGCACTGTGACCAGGTAGGATTTATACAGGAATGCAGAGCTAGTTCAATATTAGGAAAATTATCACCATAATTGATCATATCAATAATAAAACCAACAGAAATCATATGATTATCTCAATAAATACAGAAAAAACCTTTGATGATAAAGCACCCATTCCTATTAAAAACACCAGAGAGCATAGGAATAAATGAAGCTTGCCTTAAAATAAATACTATTTATCTAAAACCATCAGCAAGCATCATCTGTCATAGGGATAAGCTAGAAGCCTTCCCAACACAATCAGGTGGAATCAAGAATTCTCATTGTCACCTCTATTATTTAATATCATACTAGAAATGTTAGCCATAGCAGTAAGAGAAGAAAAAGAAATTAAAATATTAGAATAAATAATGGGGAAACAAAACTATCACTCTTTGTAGCTGATACGATGCTATACTTAGATGATCTTAGCAAATCATCTAAAAAACTACTTGAAATTATCAACAACTTTGGCAAAGTGGCAGGATAAAAATAAACTCACATAAATCAATGGCATTTCTGTATATTACCAACAAAGTCCAAAAGCAAGAGATAGAAAGAGAAATTTTATTTAAAATAGCTGTAGACAATATAAAATACTTGGGAATCTCCCTGCCAAGACACACCCAGGAATTATATGAACACAACTATAAAACACTTTTCACAAAAATAAAGTCAAATCTAAACAATTGGAAAGATATTAATTGCTTATGGGTAGGTCAAGTTAATATAATACAAATGACAATTCTACCTAAATTAATCTATTTATCCAGTGCCATATCAAACTATCAAAAATATTTTATAGAGCTAGAAAAAATAGTAACAATGTTCTTCTGAAAAAAACAGAAACTCAAGGGTATCAAGGAAATAAATTTTTTTTGGAGGGGGGAAGGCAAGTCAATTGGGGTTAAGTGACTTGCCCAAGGCCACACAGCTAATAAGTGTTGTGTCTGAGCTCAAATTTGAACTCAGGTCTTTCTGAGGGTGGTGCTCTATTCACTGAGCCACCTCCCTACCCCAGGGAAATCGATTTTTTAAAAATTCAAAAGAAAGTGATTCAGCCTTACCAGATCTCAAACTGTATTATAAAGTGGCAATTATCAAAACAATCTGATACTGGCTAAGAAATAGAGTGATGAATCAGTGGAATAGATTAGCTACAAATTACATCATAGTAAATTACCATAGTAATCTAGTATATAATAAACCCAAAGATCCAAACTTTTGGAACAAAAATTCATTATTTGACAAAAACTGCTGGAAAGATGGGAAAATAGTATGGCAGAAACTATATGTAGATCAACATCTCACACCATATACCAAGAGAAGGTCACAACGGGTACATGATTTACACATAAAGGCTAATGCCATAAGCAAATTAAGATAGCATAGAATAGTTTATCTGTCAGATTTATGGATAAGGGAAGACTTTAGGACAAAAGAAGATGGAGAGAACATTAAAAAATGTCAAATAAATAATTTTGATTATATAAAATGTAATTTTTTACACAAACAAAACCAATGCAACCAAAATTATAAGGAAAATAGAAAACAGCACAAAATTTTTTTTGCAACAAATATCTCATTTCTTAAATATATAGAGAACTGAGTCAAATTTATAAAAATTCAAGTAATTCCCCAGTTGATAAAAGGTCAAGGAATATGATCAGGAAGTTTTCAGACAAAGAAATTAAATCCATGAATATGAAAAAAAAAAGCTCTAAATAACGACTAATCAGAGAAATACGAATTAAAACAACTCTGAGGTGCCATTTCACCCCTATCAGAGTGGCTAATATGAAAAAAAGGGAAATGTTGGATATTGCAGGGGATGTGGGAAAACTGGGACGTTAATGCATTGTTGGTGGAGTTGTGAACCAGTCCAACCATTCTAGAGAGCAATTTGGAACTTTGCCCAAAAGGCTATGAAACTGTGTATAACTTTTGATCCAGCAATACCACTGCTAGGTCTATATCCCAAAGACATCCAAAGACAGGGGAAAGGGCATATTTGTACAAAATATTTATAGTAGTTCTTTTTGTCGTGGCTAAGAGTTTGAAATCAAAGGGATAACCATCAATTGTGGAATGGCTGAACAAGAGGTGGTATACAATTGAAATGGCATATTATTGTGCTATAAGAACTGACAAGCAAGATGATTTCAGAAAAACCGGGAAAGACTTACACGAACTGATACATACAAGCGAACAGAACTAGGAGAATGTTGTACACAGTAATAGCAATATTGCTCGATGAAGAACTGTGAATGACTTAGCTGTTCTCAGCAATACAATATTCTAAGACAATCCCAAAGGACTAATGATGAAAAATACTGTCCATCTCCAGAGAAAGAACTGATGTTGACTGAACACAGACTGAAGCATACTATTTTTCAACTTTGTTCTTTCATTTTTTCTTTTATTCTAGTCTTGTACAAAATGACTAATATGGGACTGTTTCGTATAATTGCATATATATATATACATATGACCTATATATGATTGCTTACTGTCTCAGGAAGGGGGAAGAGAGGGATAGAATTCAGAATTCAAAATTTTAAATAAAAATGTTTAAAAATTGAGGAAAAAATATATATAAATGTGACAGCTATATGAAGGATAGATTGAAGAAAAGAGAGACTGGATGAAGACAGACCAATAAGAAAGAAGACCAGATCGGTAGAAAGGTGATACGGGAGCCTTGGTGCCAGTTGTATAAGTGAAGAAAAGAGTACCAATGTGCAATATATTGTGGAAAAGAATTAACAAGTCTTGACAACTAATTGGATATAAGAGATAAGAGAAAGGGATGAGTAAAGGACAATTCCAAGATTGCAAATTAGATGACTAAAAGAAAGAGTAATGGACATAAGGAACTTAGGGAAAGGGACATGTTTGTGAAGAAAGATAATGAGTACTGTTTTGGATGTACTAAGTTTTAGAAGCCTTTAGGACACTGAGTTAAAGTGAGATGGTTGATTGATAAAGGATGAATTCAGAAGAGACTGAATCAGGGAGTCATCTGCAGAGATTTGGAATCACATAAGACCTGATGAGATCTCCAAAAGAGAGGGACTAGAGAGGAAAGAGAAGAAGGAATAAAACATCCTAGGAGTAGGGCACCAACATTGATCTAACAAAGGAAACTAAGAAATAACAAAAAGGAGCCAGGAAAGAGCAATGTCACAAAAACCCAGGGAAAAAAGAATGTGTAAGAGGAAGGGGTGATCAATATTATCAATGTTCACAGAGGTCAAGAATGAAGAAAAATGAAGAATGATAAAAACCCATCAGATTTTGCCATTAAGACATCATTTGCAAGGAAACCAATAGCAATGCTGCTATTTATTGATCTAAGAATGACAAAACAACTTGTGGTACATGAATGTAGTAGAATATTGCTGTATTATAAGAATAACAAATATGATGAATACAGAGAAGCAGAAGAAGATTTACATGAACTGATACAAAGTAAAATAAACAGAACCAGGAAAACAATATATACAATGACTACAACAATGTAAAAAGAAACAGCAACAAAATATAAACTTAATGCTGTGGAAGTATACTGGTCAAGCTCAGGTCCTAAGAAGAGAGATGAGAAAACACTCCCCCCACCTCCTTCTTTGGAGAGGTAGAAGACTATGGGTATGGCACACTGTATATAATGACATTTTTTTATGTGTTGGTTAGTTTTGCTAAACTGTTTTTTCTTTTTTTATTCTTTATTATAAAGGATGACTTCCAAATAGGGGAAGGATTAGATATACATTGGGAAATGTAGGTGCTATAAAAACAAACACTATTAATAGAATATGTTTGATAAAACATATCATCAACCTAGGATAAAGTCATTTAATTTGGGTGATAAGGTAATAGGCTAAATTGCTAATGCTATGGAAAATGAGTAGGAAGTGAGAAACTGGAGGCAATAAGGTTTTTCAAGGGGTTTAGCTATGGAAGAGAAGAGAAGAGAGGTATAAAAAGATAACTTAAAGAGATAGTAGGATCAGTGGAACAATTTTTACACAGTGAAATTTAAAAAACTGAAGCCCCCCCCCAAACCCATGGTCAGTGAGAGGCAGCATAAGGTAGATGGAGGTCTGACCTTGGAGGCAGGAAGAAGTGGGTGTAAGTCCTGCCTCTGACACATATGAGTTTTGTGAACATGGACAAGCCCATTAAGTCCCCAGGGATTTCTCTAAGATTAAAATAATAATATCTTGCATTTATAGAACTTTAAGATTGCTGTTATTACTAGTGCTATTGCTATCCTCACTTACAGATGAAATGGAGGTAGACAGAGGGTAAGTGACTTGTCAATGGTCACATAGCCAGTGTGGTGGCTAGAGTGGATAAAGTTTCTGGTCTACAGTCAGGAAAACATGAGTTCAAGTCCACCTCAGACACATACTAGCTATTTGACTCTGGGCAAGTCACTTAACCTTTGTTTTCCTCTGCTCCCTCATCTGTAAATTGGAGATAACACCAGTAGCCACATCACTGAGTCCTGAGGATCAAATGAGATGTTTGATATAAGGTAATATTTGATCACTGGAAATAACATTTTATATGAACTAATACAATTTTTATGTGAGAGGACATTTTAAAGTTCTTGGCACAACATCTGAAACATAGTAGGTGCTAAATAAATGTTAACTATTATTATTAGGAATTTTTCAGTGTCTAAGGCAGGATGTGAACTCAGGTCTTCCTGATTCCAAGTCCAATGCTCTATATCCATGGTGCAGCCCAGCTGCCTAAACAACATATGAGTTGCCCATCTGAGCCAGTAAGGAGAATTTCTACTACAGGACTTCTCAACATGGATGAAATCACAGTTATAAACCAAAAGGAAAGAGAACAGACAGTCAATATGATGATATCTTAGGAACTGCAGGTAGATGTGGGTATGGACAGCCTTGCTGGGTCTAATGCTCCTCTGACTGATTAGACTGGCATTAGAATGTCAGAATTACAGAATCTTCAAGGCAGAAAGATATCTCAGAGGGCATCTAGCCCATCCCTTACTTAATGGGAATCCCAGATATGACATCCCTGAGAGGTGGCCCTTCAGAGTATGCCTGAAGAGCTTCAGTAATGGAAAAGTGACTATATCCTGTCAGGGATGCCTAAAGAGAACAGCTCAGGCCAGCTAGGTGGCACAGTGGATAGAGCAGTGGCCCTAAGTGAGGAGGACCCGAGTTCAAATCTGGATTCAGAGATGTAGTAGATATGTGACCTTGGGCAAGTCACTTATCCCTGATTGCCTACTTTAAAAAGGGGGAGGAGTGAGAGAGAGAGAGAGAGAGAGAAAGGGAGAGACAGAGATAGAGACAGAGACAGAGACAGAGAGAGAGAGAGAGAGAGAGAGAGAGAGAGAGAGAGAGAACAGCTCTAATTTCTAAATGTTAGGAAGTTTTTTCTTTATGAAAAGCCAGAATCAGCCTCCCAGAAACATCTACCTGTTGCTTCTAGTCTAGCTCTCTGATACTAAGTAGAACAAGTCTAGCCCCTCTTCCTTATGAGATCCTTCAAGACATATCTCATGTTCCTTCTGAGGCTTCTTATCTCTAAGCTAAATGGCCTTCATCTTGATATGCAAGTGCACTTGCTAAGTGGTATAGCACTGGGCCTCCAGTCCAGAAGACTAATCTTCTTGAGTTCAAATCCCACCTAAAATACCTATTGGTTGTGTGACCCTGGGCAAGTCACTTACCCCTGTTTGCATCAGTTTCCTCATCTGAAAAAATGAGCTGTGGAAGGAAATGACCAATCACTCCAGTCAAGAAAACCCACAAATAATTGGACTAAATAACAACAAAAAACATCCTCAGTTGATTCATTTGATTTTCATGTGACCTGGTCTCCATACCTCTCATCATCCTGGCTGCCTTCCTCAGGACCTGTTCTGGGAATGCCCACTAAAAGTGTTTTTCTGTAGTCTCAGCACAAGTTTATCATCTAGATTAACTTTGCAAACTTTCCTTTCCCTGTGCCACACCCCAGGTTCACCCACTGCCTTTGGCAGTCCTCTCACCATAGAATATTGTTGCCATTGCTTTCTGTCCTCAACCAACAAAGCCTATAAATAGAGCAAAGCCATAGAGGTCAAGGACTGCCCACGGAGCCCCGTAAGAGGGCTAATTGAGTGACTGGTAAGGGAGACAATTTTCTCTTCACTCTCAGAGATGCAAAGTATCTTCAGTTCCAGATATTTTCACACTGATAAAATCTTGGGCCAGAGTCCCTCAGAAAGTCAGTGGTGGGTAGTGAGATGGAGAATAGTTTTAGAATTAAGAGACTTGTATTTGAATCCCTGGAATTGTGTGTGAGTTTAGAAATCTCTTCATCCTTCTGGTTCTGTTTCCTCATATGTAAAAAGAGGCAGTCAAACTAGTCCGGTGGTTCTTAACCACGTTTGTATCATGGTCTCCTTCAGCAGGGTAGGATGCCCTCATCAGTACCATCTCTCCCTCTGACTGGAGGGCAGGACCATGTATTCCCAAACCTCTGCTTAAAGAGGAGACTGATGACTGACATCTCATTTCTCACTGGGCTGCATGACTTTGGGACTGTTTTAACTTCACTGTTCCCTTGCATTGGATACCCCATCTTCCTTTTGTATGTTATCTCCCTTTCATAAGATTGTAAGTTCCTTGAAGGCAGGGGCTGTCTTTCTTTTCTTTTTATTTTTTTGTATTTGTTTCACTAGTAAAATGCCTGGTGTATAATAGGTGCTTAATACACATCAACTGACTATTGATTCCTCAAAATTCTTTTTTTGGGGTTTTTTTTTTGGAGGGCAATTGGGGTTGTGACTTGCCCAAGGTCACACAGCTAGTTTTTTTGTGTTTTAAGTGTCTGAGGTCGGATTTAAACTCAGGTACTCCTGACTCCAGGGCTGGTGCTCTATTCACTGCACCACCTAGCTGCCCCCATTCCTCAAAATTCTTTTAAAAAAACCAAAAACATAATTGAGGAAGAAGCTAAATTTCAGTTAGACATAAAAATACAGATGGAATTTTTCCCCATCCAAGTTCACAGACCTCCTGAACTCCCCAGGTTAAGAAACCATGAACTAGATTGTTTTTAAGGTTCCAGCTCTAAGTTCTATGACTAGGTGGCCACATGGACAGAACAGTAACAATTTTGTAATTGGATTCTAAGCATCTTCACTTTAAGTCTGGGATGGGGGGAAAGGGTTCCAGGGGAGGGGGACCTTCGGCCTCAAGGCCACATGTGGCTAAACCATAGCTCCCCAAACATAGCATAAAGTCATCAGCTACTAACCCAACCAAGTGGGAAGTTCCCCATTACCCCTATGCAAAAGCCTCTGTTCAGGAAAGGCCTGACCCTGCCTGTGAGCCTTAGACAAGGAGATCTTGACCAGGGGTCATGGACCCTAAAGAGGTTATGGACAGATGTCAGGAAGGGAATGAGTATGGGAAATGAACTTTGACAGTTATATTTCAATATAATTGGCTTCCATTTGTAATCCTATGTATTTTACTTTATGCATTTTAAAAGTTTATTCTGATAAAGTTCCATTAGCTTGTCAAAGAAATCCATGACACACAAAAAAGGTTAAGAGCCTTAGACCATCTCTCTGGAGCCACAGTACAAGTTGCTTAGCCCCACCTAGTGGAGCACATTAGCTTCCATATATTGTCACTAGTAATTTCTAGTGTTGCTGAATCATATGGAACATGCTTTCCACTAACAACCACCACCATCCCCAGTCTTCAGACTAATTGCTATCTATGCCTCCTCCATCCTGTACCTGAAAAGCTGATTTTGGGATCCCAAGTATAGAACTTTACATTTATTCCTGATGAATGTAATAATGGTAATGGTGGAGTAGATAGCACACAGGTTCCAATTCTATGCCTGATACTTACATTTTATGAAATCTTGGCAAGTCCCTTAACTTTCTTGGATCTTAGTTTCTTCATCTGCAAAATGAGAGGTTTAGATTCTATGTTCTTTGAAGTTATTTTTAGCTCTTAATCTATAATTTGAAACTTCTCTTTCCGCTCTAAATCTATAGGCCCATACATTTCATCTTACTAAATTCTGCCCAATCTTTCTGCCTGTCCAGATTGTTTTGGATGCTGATTTTCATCTAGTACGCTAGCTTTCCCACCCAGATTTGTGTCACTTGAAAACCAGATAAGTACATCACCTATATTTTCATTCAGTCACTGGTAAAAAATATGAAATAACTCAGGGTCAAACCAAAATCCCTGAGGCAATCCCCTGTAGCTTAAAAAAAAATAACAGCATAGCTTAATGGGATACCAAAAAAAAAAAAAAACTCAAAGGGTAGCTAGGTGGCGCAGGGAATAGAGCACCAGCCCTAGAGTCAGGAGGACCTGAGTTCAAATCCGGCCTCAGACACTTAACACAAAAACTAGCCATGTGACCTTCGGCAAGTCACTTAAACCCAATTGCCCCCCAAAAAGCAAAAGAAAAAGAAAAAACTCAGGCTCAGATATGTATGCAAACTCATTGATTTTGTAGGTTCCTTCACTACTCTAGATCAAAAACCATTCATGCTTGCCCATCTGGTACAACTCATCCATTTTCTCCCAAAAGATTGTGATGGGCATCTACCCAACCTGCTACAGACTAGATTTCTCCTGACACTGAAAGGGTACCAGTGGAGCACAATTATCTACTCATCATCATTTGATTTTGCCACACAACTAATCTTCCTCTGATCATACAATTCCTTCCTGATATCCTTTACTCCTGTTCTTCTTTGGAGTTCTTCAGCGGTTATATGTTAAGCCCACCATGCATGTCTTCCATTGCCCTCTCTGTGATATTCATATTTAGGTCTTTGAAGGCTAGGGTATTTCATATCTTGTGACTATCTGACACCAGTAAAATATTGGCAAATGAAAAGGTCAGTTTTTGTTTTCATAGGAAACTTAGGACCAATTTTTAAAAAAAGTTTTGCAGATTTTGCAATCCAAAAGCAATTGCTTTTGCTCTTCTAGGCCAGCTCACTGTCCATCTGTATTGTCAGTCCCCAGATAGAAATACTGTTGGACAGCTTCTGTAGGGTTTCCATCCAAATACTGTTGAAATCTGGTCAATAAACATTTTTCATCTACTTGGCCTTTCCTGTGTGGAGGATCAACCTATGAATGATTACACATCTCTTCCAAGAGGCTCTACAGTGTCATGGGGCTTAATGCAATCCGCACAATTTTATTTTATTTTACTTTTTTGCAAACAGGATCATTTGGAAGGCCTTGTCATCTACAAGAAATTGTTGCTTTTTCTGCACTCTGTACTAGATACCCACCATCATAGTGTTGAATCCCTTTGGGGAGCATCTATTTTCCTGTTGTATGCCTCACCTGATGTTTATTTTCAAAAACTCACTGAAATGTGCTATTTTTGTTTTACATCTTCGAAGGAATCTTGAATTAGCCTAATACATGGATGAGAGACAAACAATAAGTAAAACAGTATCTCTATATCTTTTATTTAATTTGGAGATGGTAAATATGTCATCCATTATTGAAAAGCCTGTTTGTTCCCTACTAATGTCCGCATCAAGAATGACCTCACTTTATGTAGCGATGACTCTCATAAACAATTTTGTATAGATGGATGAGTAGAAATATTGGTTAGTAGCTATTTATATTCTCCTAGCCACTTTGGGCATGTTAATAATGTCTGAGATTTCCGGCCCTCCCCATTCCTTTGTATCTTCCTCTCCTTCAGATACCTTGAATGTTGGCCCTTCAATGCCCTCACAATTGTATCTCCTTATCACATCTCTGCCACATTTACTTGGCTTAAACTGACTGCTTTCCTTGTTTCTGTTTTCTTCAGTGCCATTTTTACCTTCTCTATAAGCTCCTCAAGGACTCTGATGGTTTAAATATGGTGGTTTCACTATCCTTGATGTAGAAATGAGTTTTACAAGTCTTTTCTATTTTTCTTTTGTTTGTAGTCATTATACCATTTTAATACATGAATATCTTTGGAATTATTTTGCTTAGTTGTGTATCTTGCCAGGATTTCTGGAAAACTAGTTTTACCCTCCATTGCTTCTCTTTGCTTTATAAAATAATACTGCTAATAATTATCCACTATCCTTCTTTATGAGATTTTACTGATGGAACTTAAATACTAACCTGCTGTTTATTTTGGCAGCCATCTCTCTTCATATGGAAATAAAGCCATATTTTTGCTGACTAAGTTGTTTTCTAGTCTCTTTTGGTCTCCTCGTGTCAATTAATTTATGTTAGTTTAGCATTTGGATGATGTTGTTATAGTGTGTTAGTGTTAATGTCACTTCTCTTACCTATTGCCATTTTTATTTTTAATAATTTGCTTATATAATTATGTCAGTAGCATTGAATAATTTAGGGTTAAATTCTTTCACTAATATCTGTATTTTTCTTATAACTTTCCTTCTTCTTTCATTTTGTTTTGTTCTTACACATCCTAATCCTAGTCCTAATGAATCTGTGGTCTGTTATTCCTGAATTCCTTTCTTTGTCTCTTCAAGAAGTACCTATGAGCTATCTTTCTGATCTCATCTATAGTAAGAATGTCAGGACTGATATGATTCAGTTTCTCCAGCAATAGGTTCATTCACTGGTCATTGGACAAAGATCTTACATTTAAAGTTTTTGTTTGTTGTTGATGTTCAGTCCCCTGAGGTTCTTTGTGACCCCACTTAGGGTTTTCTCAGCCAAGATACTAGAGTGGTTTGTTATTTCCTTCTCTAGCTCATTTTACTGGTGAGAAAACTGAGGCAAATAGGGTTTTAAGTGCTTTGCCCAGGGTCACACAGCTAGTGAGTATCTGAGATCAGATTTGAACTTAGAAAGATGAGTCTTCTGGACTCTGGGCTCTGCATTCTAGGAGTACCAACAGTCAAATCTAAGTTTGTTGATATTCTAAAAGTTGTGGTTCTTAGCACTCACTGGCCCCTTTCATACCATTCTGTTCCTACCATTTCAGAAACAGCAAGAAGGTAGACAGGACTAAGACTTATTATTTTTCTTTGTTTCATGGGTTGCCATAATATGTGCGTGTATCTGTATATGTATGTACACACATATACACATACACATACACATATATCAGTAGGTGCCTAGCCAACAGATGATCTGTGTCTCCCTGAGGTGGACCAAGATGGCCTTCAGAAAAGAGAATTAGCTTGTGATTGGGACCATATTCAAAGCCTTTCTTGCATGGTATGACCTGTAAGAGTTTGTGCTCTGTTGGTACAGCCAGTCACACATCACAATAGGAATTTGTGGATGATACAAAGTAAACCCACAAAAATCAATAGTATTTCTCTATTGTAAAATGGGGGACTAGATGATGAAGGCCCAGTTATGGGAACATTACTAGAGATGTTTAATGAACTTTCTTCTGGAAATGTGTGATGACATGGAATGGGGGGCCCTGACTCTCTATTTCAGAGCACACACAGATATTCAATAGCTATGTTTTGACAGAAGACTTTTGGTTGGCTGCTGAATCAGAACTGAAATTGCACACAAAATGTGCCAGTGAAGAATTTCATTCATTTCCCTTCATGATGGCCACAAATGCAAGGAAAGCATTTTGATCTCTGGAGGGCTAGTAAAGGGGTACCCTTCCTCCATCTATACCCTGGCTGACCTTCTAGGCTATATCTGGGTCATGGCCTCTTCTTGTTTGTGTCTTCTTTTCTTTGGCACAGGGCATTGTGATCTTCAATAGGCTGGAGACACAGACGTCCAGTTACAGGAGTCCATACCAGAATTCGCCAATAACCAGTAGCTAAGCTTAATGAGCAAACACAATCCTGGAAAGCAACCTGTTTGATCCAGTTTAGGGGCACATCCACTCAGTAACCAAGGTGCCATGTCTTCCAGTAAAGAAATGATTCATCTAGTGCCTATGCCACACCACAAAATGAACTTGGTAGGGGCAAATGCTTTTTAACAAGTGCCTTATGAGTCCACTCTTCCCCTGTAACAAGGTGGTAAAAGAGAGAAAGTGTCTCTGGTTTGGTGCTTTAAAAAACTTATTTTTTAACTTTAGTTGTTATTATATCTTTTCAGTAAATAATCCTCTATAAAAGCTAATTGATGCTAATTATTTAAACTGACATTAGGACTCTCATCAATAGCATCAATGATATAGAAAGATAATGTGACCAATATCAGAGAGAACACACCAGCATAGAGACTCAAGACAAAAGCATTAGAAGAACCTCACTGGCCCTCAGAAGTACTCCTAGAATCCCAAGGGGGAGATATAACTGCCACTGGAAGTGAGAGTGGGAGTCAGAATTGGGTTAAGGACTTCCAGAGTTTATGTCACTATAATAGAAAATTACAGAATTTGAGAGGAAATAATAGAAAGGGAAATTATATTCAAAATGACTACAAAATGCATAAAATATACAGGAGTCAGTCTATCCTGAATTCTTTTTTTTT
>JAQQSW010001654.1:0-16824 GCA_028646575.1 Pseudocheirus occidentalis
AAGATGTTTTCCCAGAAACTGTCAAGAACTATTCTCTCATTCAAATGGTGGGGAAAGAGACGACATGATACAGTGTTAGATGTCCAGCTGGAGTTCTGGTTCAAACCTTGGTTCTATAATTTATGACCCGTGTGACCTCAGCCAGGTCACTTGGCCTCAGCTTTCTTACCTGTTCAAAAAAAAAAAAAGAAAAGCATTGGACTAACTGACCACTGAGGCCCCTTCCAGGTCTAAAACTATGATCCTTTGATAAGAAACTTTATCTGCTGAGGAGTTGATGACCACAAAAAACAGGATGGAGATGAAGCGTTCTGGTTTTAGGTATAACAAGGAGATAGTGGGAGTGGGGTGGACAGCAGGGAATGCCTGAGGTAAGCCAAGAGGAGAACTGGTTTGAGGTTACAAGGGGAAGAGTTACAGGATATGGGCAAGGCAAGGAGATTGTCTGGGGAAGGAGGGCACCCTTCACACACACACACACACACACACACACACACACACACACACACACACACACACACACACGACCCTTCACTGAACCTTAGTCCCAGGCTTGTCCACAACACTCCACCTATATAGAAAAACTGAGCCTCTACCTTCACTACCAGAAGGTGAGTTTGGAGACATTTAAGTCCCAAACTACTTAGAATAGGAGCAGTGAAAAGATGGTAAGAATTAGGAAATGTGACCAATATCATTTTTGTTCCTTTAACAATTACTTCTATACTAGAGTCTTGTTGGTAGTGTTCGGTTGTTTCCAAGCCTTTGTGACCCCTTTTGTGGTTTTCTTGGTAATGATACTGGAATGGTTTGCCATTTCCTATTCCAGCTCATTTTATAGACGAGGAAACTGAGGTAAAAAAAAGGTTAAGTGACTTGTCTAGGGTCACACAGTTAGTCAGTGTCTAAGGCCAGATTTGAACTCAGAAAAATAAGCCTTCCTGACTCCAAGTCCAGCACTCTGTGGTACATTCTGCCACATAACTGCCTCTGTCCCAAATAAAAATCTACTTTTAATGGACAAAGAGGGTATAAAGGAGGCAGATAAATATCTGTTCATATTAAAGAATTTTCTTACCGCCAAAAACAAAGCATTAAGAAATTTCTCCATTAGCCTCATGAAATTACAAAGCCTTGTGTATCAGTGAAGGTGGCTGGTGGAGGATCAGCCATGCCTCTGGCAGCTTTCATAAAAGCATCCTAGGGCCAGGTGTGGTGGCATAAACACTGTAATCCCCACTACTGAAGAGGAGACTGATGGATGACATGAACTTAAGAGTTCTGAGCTGCTTAGGTGCCCACCCTAAGTTTGGCACCAATGTATTGAGCCTCAGAGAGAGGGGGCCACCAGGATGCCTGATGAGGGGCAGACTAACCTACGATGTAAAAACTGAGCAGGTGAAACTCCCTTGATGATCGGTATTGGGATCAGAGTCTGTGAGGGGGTCGTTACACTTGCAGCTCTGTGCAGCTTGGTGGCACAGTGGATAGAGCACTGCACCTGAAGTCAGGAATTATCCTCATGAGTTCGAATCCAGCCTCAGACACTTACTAGCTGTGTTACCCTGGGTAAGTCACTTAGTCTGTTTGTCTCATTTTCCTCAAATGAAAAATGATCTGGAGAAGGAAATGGCAAACAACTCTAGCATCTTTGCCATGAAAGCCTCAAATAGGGTAATGACTGAAATGATACAATACTTCCAGCTTGGGTGACATAAGAAGACTTTAAGTAAAATTTGAAGAAAAAAAAAGAGTCAACCTAGTCAATGTTTTACCTTTTACTTCCTAGAGATGAATCAAGGAATAGGGTAGAAGATTTCTCTTTCCATTCTACCCCACTCTCCACCATACATACACAAAGACACAGTCACACACACACACACACACACACACACACACACACACACACACACACACCCCTCCAGTCCCATCCCCTGACTCTGTCAGAGTTATCTTGCAGCACTCTGGAAGAGTGTATAGCTTTAGAATGATTCTGGATCTTGCTCAGGAGACAGCAAGTCTAAGAGCTGGCATTATTTCTTTTCTCAAAGTAGACAGCGATAGCCTACGCCAGAATGTTAGCTAAGCCTGAAGCTGGAAGTAGAAGCAACTTTAGACAAACTGAAACATCATCTGGCAGTGTCCAGTGGTCCTGTGTCTGGCAGTGTCCAGTGGTCCTGTATCTGGCAGTGTCCAGTGGTCCTGTATCTGGCAGTGTCCAGTGGTCCTGTATCTGGCAGTGTCCAGTGGTCCTGTATCTGGCAGTGTCCAGTGGTCCTGTATCTGGCAGTGTCCAGTGGTCCTGTGTCTGGCAGTGTCCAGTGGTCCTGTGTCTGGCAGTGTCCAGTGGTCCTGTGTCTGGCAGTGTCCAGTGGTCCTGTGTCTGGCAGTGTCCAGTGGTCCTGTATCTGGCAGCGGCTGCTAGACCAAGGCTGGCAGGAGAATGCTGAGCATGTCTGCAACCCCTTAGGAGGTGCTCATCCTCACACATGCCCTGATGTTGCAATTTGGGCTTGACTCAGGACAGTTTCCTGGCAAACTAGGTCCGATATTGGAATAAAATAAAACACTTGTAGGCCGTTCAACAGTTAGTGAAAGGAGATTCACTTCCATGTAGCAGAGGAAGGATATTCGATAAGACTATTCCATGAGGACACCATCTTGATTCAGCTGAGTATACTTTCCCCCGTTTTAGTCTTGAATATGTCCATGGTCACAAGACCCAGAGAGAAGGCTAGAACAGCTCCTGACTTTTGTACTCAGGTGACCAAGAATCCGTGTCAATAACTTGAGCCTTTCTGCTAAGCCAATCAAGCCTCAATGAATATTTCAAGATTTCTTTAGGAAAATAATCAGCTTAACCTGACCTAAGGAAATGTTGGTGGGTCTACATGGCATGACCCTAGGCAGGGGCATTTCAAGGCTTGAGGAAGACCACGAGTTCAATCTAGCCTCACACATTTACTAGCTGTGTGACCTTGAGCAGGTCACTTAAGTTCTGTTTACTTCAGTTTCCTCATCTGTAAAATGAGCTGGAGAAGGAAATGGCAAACCACTCCAGTATCTCTGCCAAGAAAACCCCGTGGATCATATAGTCCGTGCAGTTATGAAGGGCTAGACAGAACTGAAAAACAACCATCACTATTACTACTATTATTACTCCACAATCACCAGGCTAACTTCATTCCCTGAGCCTTTTACTGCACTCCTGCTGATCTCAAGCAATGTTTACAGAGCAATACGGGGATATACTGGTAAGTGTTTAACAATCAGATTCTCAGGAGGAGGGGAAAATGTATTCACCCATACTTTAAATTTAATCTGTATTATTAATACTTTCTTAAGTCTAGTCAATCAACAAAACAATAAATCAAGCCCTGATGTGTAGAGATTGCTGATTTCTGGAGTATAAAGGATCATACTGAAAATTTAACAATCAGCTCTCACAAGCTGCTTTGAGCTAGCTCTAACATACCCTTGGTCCTAGGAAATATTCTTCTATGCTTGGCCACTGGTCTTCCCTAGGCATGTACCTCTTGATTTATCAACTCTATTTGGGTCCATCCTCTGCAATGACATTTCAGATTTCTGGGAGAGTACACCCCCTTGTAAATGGAGATGTTTCATTGCCACTGTTCTTATTGTGCCCTTTCAGTAAATGCCTTTGCTTGAGCTAATTGTGTCTTCTGGCTGCCTTGAGACAAAGCTAATTCACCATGGGGGCTCATAAGATGTAGTTTTAGGAATATTGAACCTTCCCCTCCCCCCCACAAAGCACATTTTACTTAAGATAATTGTCACCAGAGAAACTCAACATAGGAGGGGTAAATGGGTGGTAGGGTGGTTCACCAGGGGCACAATACATATTTTTTCCTTATTTCTATCTATTAGTATGGCAAGCAACTGAGCTAGCCAGAACTTTCCTTTTCCCAGACTGGGTAAGGAGAAGCAAGTCAAGATAGGTAAATCACCTTTAAAATGTTCCACGATTAGAACCAGAGTCTGTGTGGGTCCAACAAGTTAGACCAGATGGCCTACATAAATACTCTGCATGGAGGTCACACGCTTAGCAGAGTATAAAACAGAGTATAAAAGTCAGGAGGGATCATCTTTGCCTAGGAGCTGACAATTTTGTTGGCTAATGTGTGCCCAAGTAAATAGGTTTTATTATAAAACAAAGCAGTAGGTGCCTAGGTGTAAAAATGAGGTGTTCTTGGGGCAGCTAGGTTGCACAGTGAATAGAGCACCAAGCCTGGAGTCAGGAGGACCTGAGTTCAAATTTGACTTCAGATACTTAACACATACTATCTGTGTGACCTTGGGCAAGTCACTTTACCCCAATTGTCCTGCCTTCCCCCCTTCAAAAAGACAAAAAAAAATGAGGCTCTCTGCTCCTTCAGGGCTACAAAAGTCAAGAAAAGGGAAAAAGAGAGAAAGCTGGGACAGAAATGGACCTGTGAAAGAGATGGGTAAGATTTACATTAAGTCAGAGGAGATGAGTAGATAGGACATTCTATCCTGGGGGAAACGACATGAGCAAAGTCTTAATCAAAGGACCAATAAGCATTTATTAAGTACCAATTATGTACCAGGTGAGGGACAGACAAAAATTATATGGTTCCTGCCCTCAAGGAGCTTACATTCTATCCTGTGAGACAATAGGTATTTACAAAACAAATCTGAAGTAATTGGGGTGACAGCACTAGCATATGGGGACCAGGAGAGAATTCCTGCAGGAAACAAAAGCTGAACTGAGTCTTGTAGGGATTCTAAGAGGCAGAGGTAGGGAGGGAGTGAATTCCAGGTGTGAGAGATAGTTTAATTAGCACAAAGGCATGGAAATGGGGAACAGAATGTTATATATGGACAACAGTAAGAAAACTAGTTTGGCCACAATGTAAGAAGTGTGAAAAGGAGTAATACATAATAAGGCTGGGAAGGTAGGTTAGGAAGGGTTTTAAATGCCAAGCAGTAGTTTCTACTTGATTCTAGTGGTAACAGGGAGCTACCAGATAGCTTACTGAGGTGAGGAGAGGGTGGTAACATGGTCAGACCTGAGCTTTAGAAAAACCATTTTGGCAACTGAATAGAGAATAATGAAAGATTTTTACTTGAAATAAAAAACCCAGCTAGCCTCAAAGGCAGAAATGTCCATATTCCATAAAGTGGACAGGAAAGTTAAAACAGAGAAGGGGTCATTAGCTAGAGGTAAGGCTAGAAAGATGATGGGGGAGAGGAAACTCTTCCTGACCATTCCAATTTCCATTTCTCATGTGCATCCTCAGCTTAGAGGAGCATGACCCTTCTGGACAGGTGAACAAGGAGATAGATAGATGTGGTCAGAGCAGATTCAGTGAGAACCCACACACCTCTTCCTGAGGCCACTTGACAACAGGAAACAGCTGCTGCTGGGAGATGGAACTAGTATTGGCATCTGCCCCCACTCTTTCCTGCCTCAGCCTTAACCCCTACAAAACAAAATGTTCTTCAAGAAGCCGTAGGGAACAGGGGAGACAGACACCTGCTCCCCAGGTGGCTTTGGACAAGCGTTCATTAACCCGATGGTGGCGGCGGCTGCCCACCAGAGCTTCAACTCAACCCATCTGTTCTCTCCTCTCAGGCTCACAAACTCTACTTCTGACCTGAGCATCCCCTGCTACACTGGGGGCCCCCTCACTCCTCCACTTCAAAACCAAAATCTATTTTAAAAAAACTGCAGCAAAGTAGGGACTCTCCATAAACCCCACATCCTGCAGCTTCTAGTTATGGCTCTTAAAGATGGGCTATAAATGACTACGGTAATAGAAACCAAGACAACAAACAGTAAGATAAGACAGAAGCTGTATAATTATGATGAACAGTCATAGGCTCATAGGACCATGAATCAAGTGCTGGAAGGGAGCTCCTAGACCAGGTAGTCCAAACCTTTCATTTTATAGATGACAAAATTGAGGTTAAGTGATTCCATTAAGGTCTCGTAATTAGTAAGCTTCAACATTGACCCTAAGAAGAAATGAGGAACTTTGTGACCTTGGCCAATTCTCTCGGAGACTCAGTTTTTGCTTTAATTTAATATAACATGAGTTTCAAGCCGAGACTGGGGGTCTTATATAGTACCCCATGCAGCAGACTCCAAGACTGAAGAGGATATTGACAAGTTGTTCCTACGTGCCTGGGAAACATGGTAAAGTTGGCTGGAAACCCTGGTTACATATATAATGACATTTTGAGCCAGATGATCTCTTAAGGCCTTGCCAGTGTGTGACCATTCATTGGAGAAGCAGGGGAATTTGGGTACAGAATGCATCTATGTGTAGTTAGTTTTGCTTAACAGTTTTATTTCCTTTGTTTCCAGGGAAGGCTTGCTAAGGTGGGGAGTTGTTAGTTCAGCAGAGAGGCGTATCCAGAAATGTCTGTGATACAAGAAACAAAGGGCATTGATAACACTTTATTTTTAAATCATATTTTATTTTTCCCCAGTTATATGTAAAGACAATTTTTAACATTAATTTTTTTTAATTTTGAGTTAAAAATTTTCTCTCTCTCCCTCTCCCCTCCCTAACAGTCAGCAATTTGATATAGGTTATACATGTTCAATCATGCAAAACATTATCATAATAGTCATGACCAACACTTTAGACCAACTAATCAACAGACGTTTTTTTAAAGAAGTAAAATTCTAATTTCTACTTTCCACTTCCTAGACTCTGAGCTTATTGAGAGCTGGGTTTAGGGTTCATATAAGAATTATGCTGTCTGAGGGTTAGGATTAGGGCTACAAAGAGCTTTAGATCAAGATTTGGATTGAGGGAAAGTTGGACTTTCATGGGAAGAGAGATTGGAACTGGTTTGTGCCAGGATACTCATAAGAGAAAAATGCAGAGTTTCTTGAGGAGGAAAACCATTCTTGCTCCAATTTCTTCAATAACCCAGACCTCAATTAACTTGATATTTTACAGGCAACCCCTAGGGCAGGACCAAAGTTTCCTCAGCCTCCTCAGCCAGGTAAGAGCTAGCCTTAGAGGAGAGTAGAAGGCCCCAAATGCTTTCGTGAAAAAGAGTTGGAGTTTTCTTTTTCCAGTTCCTTGAGATTACTGATGGGGGAGCTTTCCAGAGTCTTTGCTCCTGACCCAGATGAAGTGTATGAGAGAACAGTAAAAGAATTTGCAAATGAGTTTGCAGAATCAATGTAGGTAATTAAAGAAATTGTGGAGAACAAGAGGTGTTATAAAACTGGAAAATGTCCTTTTTTTTTTTAATGGAGGAAGATAGATTCTAGCATAACATGCTTTGAAGTCACTATCCCAACTCATAACCATGCTGATGAGTTTGATACTCAGAATGTCTGCTAAGGATCCTCAAGGCTCTAGGAGTACCCTTGATGAGTTAGGAGGTGTCTTTTCTAAAGCTATACTGAAAGACAGAAAGAGAAAGGGGGGACAGAGAAGGAAGGAGAGAGAAACAGAAAGGGAAGGAGAGAGAAGAGGAGGAGGAGGAGGAGGAGGAGAGAGAGAGAGAGAGAGAGAGAGAGAGAGAGAGAGAGAGAGAGAGAGAGAGAGAGAGAGAGAGAGAGAGAGAGAGAGAGAGAGAGAGAGAGAGAGAGAGAGAGGGAGTAGGGAGACAGAGTATGCTTTCCCTAAGAATATAAATTAAGAATAATTTCCAAGTCATATTCCATATTCCAAGTCAGCCAGACTTAAGTAGCTTTTAGAAAGGCTTATTTACTAATGTAGCATAGTTGATTAAAAATATACTAACACACCCTCCCCCAAAATCTGTATAATTTCTGTGAAACATTCTCCCACAAATACAGAGTCCAAGAGAAAGTGGGTTCAATCTTAAAGAACTCTGGTGCCAAAGGGTGACACAGTTTTTGGCTGCTGGAAGCTCTTTTCTCCCCTTTGCAGAGGGGTGGTGCTCATAAAGTTCTTCTTGGGCTTGGGGGCTTGGTATAGTTTCTTTGATGGGATCCTCATGGAATAGTGAATCTGAATTCAGTCTATTCCTTAGCTCCTGAACCAGACACTTCTATCACTTTATCCAGGAACACTGCCAGGATGTGAAGATGGAAAGTCTAAAATCCTCTGGACCCTTCAGAGGTCTAAAGGTCTGGCCAAGGCAAAGTCAAGGGATAGGAATACCTTGGCAGAGGCTTGAGCTAAGACCCAGCTCCCTAAGCTTTTCCTTCTCAAGGATTTTACAGGAAAACCATTCTTGCTCCAATTTCTTCAATCACCCAGACCTCAATTAACTTGATACTTTATAGGCTACCCCTAGGACAGGACCAGTTTCCTCAGCCTATCTGAGCACTTTTCTTGTGTGAATTTACTCCATTTCCTAAGACTTTTTACTCTTAGTCCAAAGCCTATAATTTGCCGACAAATGAAAGCCTGTGAATTATATTGATTGAAATTTATTCTCATCTGATTAATAGTATCAGGTCATCTTTTCACCCATATTAAGTAGGATGTGATAACTTGATTTATTTATTCACCCAACACCCCAACCTTACATTAGGATTTCTAGACTTGTGACTTTGACCCTGATTCCTGGAAAATTTCTAAATTATCAAACAGACTCTTGAAAGTGGTAGAGCTAGAAAAGACTTTAAAGATTAACTGGTTCAGTCCCTCATTTTACATGTGAGTAAAGCATAGGGAACTGAAATGACTTGCCTAAGGTCACACTGCTAGTTAGTACAGTGAAAAGGCAAATCCATATCTCTTGACCTCTTCTTCATGCTATTTCCAATGCAGCCCTGCTTTCCTGTAGCTTGTGGCCAATCTGAAAGGGAAGTGGTGATTACCAGGGGCCAATATGAATTTGCTAAGAAATCCTTGCCAAATGAATCTCCTTTCCTCTTTGATTGGTTATATTAGATTGGCGGACTGAGAAAATTCCATAAACCCAACACATGTGGACTTCAGAAAGTTTTTGGACAAAGTTTCTCATTGACAAGATGAATGTCTGTGGGCATCTTGATGGAGTCATAACTGGATATATAATCATATATCAAGAGTCTGAATGAATGTATTGATGCTAACCTGGGAAGAGGTCTTTGTGGTAGGTTGTGAGGTTCTGTTCTCTGTTTTCCTCTGTTCAACATTTTTATCAATGAAGTTGAAGATATAGTAGGAGGAATTTTTTATCAGATCTGCAGATGAGTAAGACTGGAAGGGATATGTAATAAACAGATGACAGAAAGAGGATCCCAAAAGGTCTTAAGAGATTGGAATAAGAGTCACGTGTAAGGACATAAAATTTAAGAATATGTATTCTCCAATGGACAAATAAATACTTCAAGAATGTCCTGCCTCAGTGGGGTGCCATAATAGGGTCAATCTGAGGTAAATCAGTAATCCCACAAAGTTATCTTTACATTCTGGAGTAGGAGGAGTATAATGCTCTATTTAAAATATCTTTTATATTTCTTCTTCTACACTTTTGAGTCCTTACCATCTTAAGCATTTCCTGTGAGGTGAAATAAAGTGGGTCCCATACTCAATTCCCATATTATACATTGCATATCTTTTCCTTTTTAAAATATTTTTGTTCTACTTTCAGTCTCAAATTCTCTCCCTCCTTCCACCCCCTTCTGTCCCCACTGAGAAGGCAAGAAATAAAATGCCCATTATATACATGAAATTATACAAAATCCATTTCAGCATTAGCCATATTCGGGGGGGGGGAGGAGAAAGAAAAAGAAAGGGGAAAAATATGCTTCAGTCTGCACTGTCCATCAGTTCTCTATCTGGAGGTGGGAAGGATTTTACATTATGTACCCCCTTGAGCTGTTGTAGATCCTTGTAATGATCACAGTTACTAAATCTTTATAATATTGTTCTTACTATGTAAATTGTTCTCCTGGTTCTGCTGACTTCATTTTGCATCAGTTCATACAAGATTTCCCAGGTCTTTATAAAACCACCTCCTTCATCATTTTCCTATGACACAAGATTATTCCATCACATTCATACAGCATAACTTGTTCTGCCATTCCCCATTTGATGGGCATTTCCTCCATTTCCAATTCTTTGCCATCACAAAAAGAACTGCTATAATTATTTTTAATATGAGTCCTTTTTCTTTGTCTTTGATCTCCTTGAGTTATAGACCTTGTACAGTATTAGCTGGTCAAAGGATATGTACAGTTTTATAGCCTTTTGGACATAGCTCCAAATTGTTCTCCAGAATGGTTGGAGTGCTTCACAGTACAACCAACAGTGCATTAGTGTGCCTGTTTTCACATATTCCCTCTAGCATTTGCCATTTCTCTTTTCTGTCATCTTAATCAGTCTGATGAGTATTAGATGATACTTCAGAGTTATTTTAATTTGATTTAATTTAATAGTCTAATTGTTAATAATCTAGAGCATTTTTATATGAGTATTAATAGTTTTGACTTCATCCTCTGGAAACTGCCTGTTCATATCCCTGGAGCATTTATCAGTTGGGGAATGGCTCTCATTCTTATGAATTTGGCTTACAAATTTATTCCCCAGATATTTCAGAAGTGGGACTTTTATCAGAGAACCTTACTGCAAAATTATTCCCTGGTTTCCTGCTTTTCTTCTAGTTTTGGCTACATTGGTTTTGTTTGTATAAAACTTTTAAATTTTATTTAATAAAAATTATCCATTTTACCTCCCATGAATCTTTCTATATCTTGTTTGGTCATGAGTTCTTTCTCTATCCATAGATCTGACAGGTAATTTCTTCTATGCTCTCCTAATTTGATTATGACATCATTCTTTATCTCTAAAACATGTACCTATTTTAAGCTTATCTAGGTATATTGTCTGAGATATTGGTCTATGCCTAGTTTCTGCCAAATTCATTTCCAGTTCTTTCAGCTATTTTTTTTTTTGTCAAATGGCGAATTCTTGCCCCATTAGCTAGGATCTTTAGTTTTATCAAATACTAAGTTACTGTGCTCATTTGCTTCTGTATATTGTGTACCTAATCCAGCAGTTCTCAACCTGTGGGTTATGTTCAATTTGTAACAATTAAAATACACCCTGTATATCAGATATTTACATAACGATTCATAACAGTAGCAAAATTCCAGTTATGAAGTAGCAACAAAAATACTTTTATGGCTGGGGGGGTCACCACAACATGAGGAACTGTATTAAAGGGTCATGGCATTAGGAAAGTTGAGAACCACTGGATCTGTTCCATTAATCAACCACTCTATTTCTTAACCAGTACCAAATTGCTTTGATGATTACAGCTTTGTAATATAATTTGGGATCTGGTACTGCTGGGACTTCTTTGCATTTTTTTAAATTGATTCCCTTTATATTCTTGAATTTTCGTTTTTCCAGATGAATTTTGTTGTTACTTTTTTTGGTTGTTACTTTTTGTTGTTACTTTTTTTTACTCTAGAAAGTAGGATTGAATTCTTTTTCTTGAGGTATATTATAAACTAAATTTTGGGGAGAAATTAGATATGAGCTACACCTAAGTCTTATTTTAGCAATTTCCCTGTAGTTACTGAAGATTGGGGGCAGAGTCAATGAAAAAGAAATCCACTCCCTCCCTTTTTAGGATCAGCACCCCCTCCCCGCTGGATGGACCTGTTCCACGGGAGCCCAGAGCCAACTCCTTATTAGGGCCCCCAAGACCATGGGATATACATGCAACAATTAATAGGTATAAATGCCAAGTTCTACACTTAAGTTTTGAAAAATCTATTGTACAAATCAGGGAAAACACGGCTTGGCAACAGTTCAGGTGAAAAAAAAGGATTAGAGGTTTCAGTTTATAGAAAAATTAATATTAATGAATAATTGTCACATTGCCCAATGCCCTGGGTTACTCAGTTACCTTCCTTCTAAAACAGAAATCTTCAGGAGCTCATATGTCCATACTGTAGATATTCAATACCAGATAGAAGCTAATCTTAGAGCCTTTTTATCATTGCTCACATAAGATGACCATGTGCCCATGTATAATATGGATGTCCACCTAGGTTATCTAAATGTGACTTAAGGATGGCATGAATATACCTCTGAGGTCTGGCCGGCTTCTAATGATAGTGTTGTGGTTTTGGATGCTGGGAACCCAGAAATGTAAGGGTATGGGAGTCTTTGTGGAAAGAATTCAACCACTCATGCCTTCTTTCAAAGTATCAAGATTTATTGTAACACCAGTATGCCAAGAAGACTTGAGTGGCTGAATTCTTTCCAGGCAGATCCTACCTTGTGCCCTTACATTTTGGAGTCCCCAGCACCCCAAACCACAACAATATGAAGAAATACTGAAGCAGCATCTGTCCTAGGGGACATGCTAGCTACACATGAGAACTGAGGGGAAAAGGCAGGCTGGCAGGCCCCAGGAGGTCTGCATTGAGAATGAACATTCTTTTCTCCAGTCTCCAAAAGTAATGCTAGTCTAGAATTTTATCTAATGACCCCCTTTCCTTCATCAAATATCTCTGTTTTAGACAATAGGTTCAAAACAAAAGCTGCTTTCCTAGGTACTTATGCTGCTTTCCATATCACCTTAGTTATTTACACACTTAGCTTACACTTGCCAACTTAACTCCTTCCCATCAAATCCAAGTTACACAAAACACAATCAGAAAGATGGAAGAGTGAGTAAACCTGTCTGTCAGAGCAAAACAGCAAACCGAAGTCAGAGAAGCTGTACAGATTAGAATCATCCAGAAAATAAAGAAGAGTGAAAGTGTTCTTTAGACTGAAGCAAAATACTATCTCAGCTCAACTATGAAAGAGTCCCCATTCTCACCCAAGAAGAAAGCCTTCAAAATGTCAAGGCAGGCAGGCTAGAAAACAGGGTTTTATTGAGAAGCCAACTTTCCCTACATGTCTGCAGCTTCCCAAGTCTTATGTACATCCCCTGAACAGGTCTAGAATCTCACATATATTTCTTCCAAGCAGCTACAGCACCAATTCTCTTTTTTTTCTTTGCTTTTTTTTTTTGGAGGGCAGTTGGGGTTAAGTGACTTGCCCAAGGTCACACGGCTAGTTTTGTGTGTGTGTGTGTGTGTGTGTGTGTTAAGTGTCTGCCACCTAGCCGCCCCTTAGCACCAATTCTTTTATGCAGTTATTCAGCATGAAATAGCACTCACAATTTAATCATCACCAGTCCAAAGAAGTTACTGCTCCTTTCTCACATAAGCACAAAAATGTGCGGGGTTTGGGTGAAAGCCTGGCCACACATTAGTGGACACAGCTACCAGATTTCAGCAGTTCTCCCATAAAGTCACACTACATTGTTCTTCTCAAAGCACTCCGAAAGCCCACATTCTCAGTCAGAATTCATGTTCAGTCTTAGACCATTCTCTCTTCTCTCACCCTGAGGCCCACACACATTTTGACCAGCATTGTTAGAGTTTCCAAACTCCAAGCCCCCATTTACCCACACTGACTCACTCTCTAATCTTACATGAAACTCTTTCCTTGCAACCACCGACTCTCCTTCCATGATGACAAGCTCCCAGGCTGGTCTCCCAACTACCAATCAACATTAATCAAACCCGGAGGCTACTTCCTAAACACTCTCACACAGAGAATTACAAATACTTGCTTAGCTGACTCCTGCTATGGTAGTAGATGGGAAGGAAATTGTGTGTCTGCCTTTTCCTTTCCTGGCCCCACAGAATCCCAAGCTCTTGTCTACAATAAGACATGACTGCCAAAAAAAAGCTCATGTGAGGTCTTAGGCTACATTAATATGAGTTCTATGTCCAGAACAAGGGAAGTAATAGTCCCGCTGTACACAAGGAGCTATAAAAAGTACCAAATAACTAGTACAGACTAAGTAGTGACAAAATGGGCCTCCTCAGACCACATCTTGAGTACTGCTTTCAATTCTGGGCACTACATTTTAAGAAAAATTGACAAATGGGCCTAGAGATAGGCAGCCAGGATGGTGAAGAGATTCAAAACAGTGACATATGAAAAACTAATGAAGGGACTGGGGATGTTTGGCCTGAGAAAGAAAAGATACTAGAAAAAGGAGAAGTGGGCTTTTGGATGAAATATACTTTAAAGGAGAAGTACTTACTGGTGTTTGAATTCCCAGATCAAAAATATATCAGGGATACATGTGGACCAGTTACTAACAGATTATGTAACTGAAAGCTCTCTCCTTACCCTCTTCCTTTTTTTCTCTTCCTTCCTGAGATGTGTATAGAGGAAAATAGAAAAGGGTGTGCAGGGTATGTGCTTCTGCAGGCACGGCTTTGGTAAAAAAATAAATAAATAAATAAAACGAAACAAAAAACAAAACTAAACCCTTACTTTCCCAGAATTCTGGGAACTGAAAACATCTGGCAAAAAGCACAAATCAGGAGTAGATAGAAAAGAAAGGGCTGCTGGGAGGAAAGAGAAAAAAAAAAGAATGAAATTACCATTAGGACAGAAAAAAAAAGAGCTTTAGTATTATGCCTCCCACTTGGAGATGAAGAAATTTAACCAAAGGCAGGGTCAGAAAACTTCAATTACATATCGTAGGGCTGGGAGAAACTTTAAAAGACATATGGAAACTGAGAAAACAGCACTTCACCAGCAGAGCAGCAGGCACACCAGGATACAGAACCTACTCTTGTTATGAAAGCAGTGACCACCTTGTAGGCAGGTTGCTGGGACTTCCCTACTGATGTCGGTTTGTTCTTGTCACTAAACTTGGATTGAAGCCCAATTTATGTCCTTATCTGTTTAGTAATAAATACGTTTATGTTAAAAATGTTCATTGGTTGCCTTATTTATTAGCAAGTGAACTGACTCTACTGTCCTAGAAGCAGCTAAATTCTGAAGTTACTAAAGAGTAAGTAAGTGAGAAAGAGAAACAGAGAGAGAGAACCTTTGGAGCCAAGATATGCCGCAAATGAGTCAAGTAATTATTAAGGTTCAATTGAAGATTGGACCCAATCAAGCCTCCAGAAGTAGAGCATAGGATACACAAGTTATACTTAAGTTAATAATCCCTAAAGTTGCAAATTACTGGGTGGGGAGGGACTGGGAAGAGAAAGTATTAGTTGAAATACTTAGGTCATGCTCCTGTCCTTCCCACTCCCATCTAGGAGCAGGAAAGGAGACACCTCTTACAACTGTAGCTAGGAAAAAAGGTTTTGACCAAACAAGGGATAGAGAAAATCCCAGGAGATAAAATGAAAATTAATTACATAAAAAAAAAATTGGGGATGAACAAAACCAGTACAGTGAAAATTAGAAGGTAAACAGTTAATTGGGAAAACTCTTGGCAGCAAACTTCTCTGACAAAGGTATGATATCTCTCTAATCAATTTTATATACATATATGTGAAATTGATGCAAATATATAAGAACAAGAGACATTCTCCAATAGATCAATTAATAAGGATATGAAAAAATAGTTATTTAAAAAAGATGTGAACTATTAACAACTATAAGACAGAATCACTAATAATAAGAGAAAAAAAGAAAAGAATTTTGAAGTTATGTCTCACATTCGTCAGACTGGCAAAGATGACAAAAAAAGGAAAATGACAATTGTTAAAAAGAGGGACAGGGATGGCAATGTATACTTGGTAGAACTCTGAATTTGTTCAATCATTTTGGAAAACAATTTGGAACTGTATCCATTAAGTCACTAAACTGCTCTATGAAAAAATTTAACTGAACAATACCACTACTACTGTGTGTGTGTGTGTGTGTGTGTATAAGGGTCACACACACACACAAAGTATGATATTTATACAACACTTGAAGGGGCCTGCAAAGCTTTTTACATATGTGATCTCATTTGCTCCCCAGGATCTACAACTATTAAGTAGCTGAGGCAGGATTTTAACTCAGGACTTCCTGACCCCAACTTTAGCACACTGTGAATAATTATATTTCACCTTAAAGAGGTCAAAGACAGAGGGAAAGGATCCATCTATGCAAAAATATCTATAGTAGTCCATTATGTTGTAGCAAAGAACTAAAAACAAAGTTGCCCATCAGTTGGGGAATGGTCAAAGAAATTATGACATGTGTATAACAGAATATTACTGTGTCATAAGAAATAACAAAAGGGACAGATTCAGAGAAACCTAGGAAGATTTGCATGAATTGACATAGTGTGTCATAGGAGAACAACTTATTCAATGGCTATGATTGTGTATAGGGAGACAACTTGAAAGATGAAAGAACTGATAAATGCAGTGACTGGTCATGACTCCAGAAGATTGAGGATGAGTTAGTTATGCATTCCACATCTCAGCAGAGAGGAATTGGACCAAAGATACAGAATGAGACATATGTGTTCAGACTTGGCCAATACATGAATTTGTTTTGTTTGACCACACTTACAAGGGAGGGAAGGAGAACTGTGTGGGAGGAATAGGTTGGAGCACAAGAAATGTAAACAAAAAATAAAAAAGGAAAGAACATCAATGAATGATTTAAAAATAGATAGAAGAACCAAGATACTATTAAACAGTTACAAAGAAATGAAAAAATAGAAAGCAGTGTGAAATATCTCCTTGAAAAAACGACTGACCTGGAAAATAGATCCAGGAGAGACAATTTGAAAATTATTGGTCTACCTGAAACACATGACCAGAAAAAGAACTTGGAAAGCATCCTTCAAGAAATCCTCAAAGAAAATTGCCCTGATATTTTAGAAGCAGAGGGCAGAATAGAACTTGAAAGAATTCACCCATCACCTCTTCAAAAAGATCGCCAAAAGAAATGTTATTGCCAGGTTCCAGAACACCCAGTTAAAGGAGAAAATATTACAGGCTGCCAAGCGAAAACCATTTGAATACTGTGGAAGCACTATCAGTATAACCCAGGATCTGGCAGCTTCTACACTGAGGGATTGAAGGGC
>JAQQSW010001655.1:0-16822 GCA_028646575.1 Pseudocheirus occidentalis
GTAATTACACAGGTACAGCCTGTATTGAATTGCTGCTCCGCCCAGTGGGAGTGGATGACAGGGGAGGAATTGCAAGAATCTAGTATTTAAAGCTATACAATCAAATGCAACTGGGAAATAATACATTCAGGGACTGGGGCAGGGAGCCCCTCCCTGCCCTGCTAGAAAGCTAGAGGGGTGTTGGAGGAGGGCATAAAAGGGAACAGATTGTGGGAAGGGCCTCACAGTGGGATCAATGTTCTGGGCTGGGGGGTAGGGGCAAAAAGGGGAGAAAATCTGTAACTCAAAACCTTGTGGAAATGAATGATGTAACCAAGAAAATAAATTAAAATTAAAATAAATAAATTTTAAAAAATAAAAAATAAATAAATCATAAGAGAGCTCTAATGTGGCACTCTGATTGTCAGAGCTGGAGGAGGAGCCCAGAAAATAAATTAAGTGAGGTTAGCTTAAATGTCTCATATTGTTCTGTGTAAAGCAAGTGTTTCTATGCAGGGTGTGTGTCTGTGCTTGAAGGCTGTGTCTGTGTGTGTGCATTTGATGTGGAAATTCCTCTGTCTCTTCACCCCGCCCCAGCAAGTGAACGAGGTGGGGGGGGGTGAGGTGAGAGAAAAAAAGTCAGAAATATTCGCAGTATAGATTAACAGCGTAGAAAACCTTCTGTTGCTCGTTCTATGTTCTAAATCCTGGCAAGATTTGGAGCCTGGAAGGAGTAAAAAAAGAAAAAAGGAGGGGAATATTTCCCTCTCAGATCAAGGATGGGCTGAGGCTGACCAGCATTTAGCCATTTCTTGCCTCTCCCAAAGCAAAAGTTCTTGCATAATAGAATACACAACCAGGATATCAGATTAGGTAGAAATTAAGGAAGGAGAGTGGAGGAGTCCAAGACTAAGGATCTTTCAGAGTGAGTGAATTTTACTGAAAAGACATTGAAAAAAGAGAGAGATAAGAAAAACCTCTAAATCAAAAGAATCTGAGATATATTGAGGGTTATTTAATAACAGGAAAGGTGGGAGAAAAATTGAACGTTTAGAAGAGAAAGAGATATTTGAAAGGGAATATTCCCCCATCCTGTTTTAAGGTATTGGGAATATAAATGACTATTAAGCCCAGGGTATGGAAATCTTATAGTTTGAAACTTTTTGTAAGCCTCTCAGAAAAGGAGGGGCAGAGGAGAAGATGAAATATGGATTTCTTGAAATGTAAATTGTTAGGCATTTAATTCCCTCTAGTTTTTATGGTTTGGAGTAGCACAAAATTTGGAGTATGATTAATTTGGCATATAAAGGCATGTAGGTAGTCGGAGCAATAGGTTTGAAAGATTGGGAAAAAGAAATGAAAGCTTGTGTGAAAATGTGAAAGTTAGGAAAGTTTCCATTTGGCAATAGATAGTGGTGAGCTGGGGGGTATTCTCCCCATCCTGGGTCCCCCTTGTGTTAGTATCATATGGTTTAAGCATATTGAGAGGGTTTGTGGAAGTTTTATTTAGTGGAAAGGCTGAAATTGGGTGGTTATTGTTAGTGAATTTGAGATGGGCATCAATTATGCGAGAAAATATAGATTAATTTAACTTTTTAGAATTAAAGAAAGCAGTTAGAATTTTGCCCCAGCATATTTTAAAATGATCTGATTATAATAAGGGAAAGCAAACTTCTTGTAGACCTCCTTAGTGACATTTGAAAGGTGAATGGGGAATTGAAATATTAAGAAAATATATAGATTTGTGGATATTTTCTTTTAAAATGCCAAGGGTATTAGGGTTTAGAAATGTATGGTAATCTGATTTTAAAGAGTTCTATGTTGTCATTTGACATTTAGGAATCGATTCATTGTGTGAAACCCCCCCCCCCCATTCCCCAATGAATGTAATGTAAGGATTGTGGTGGAATGCACATCTTAGGGATTTGTTCAGAATTAATATAATTATAAAGGTGTTTTGGCTTTGGATTGCACAGTGCTCACTCAGATGGCATATATTAAATAAGATGTGTGTTCTGGTGAGAACTGGCGAGGAAAAAGTTCATTGTAATGTGTTTGATAATCTAATGTACAACTTTCTTTTGGGTGTGAAGTTTATGTTAATGGTTATCAGATGAATGAATTTTTGTGCAAAGCAATCTGGAAATAACTAAATTAAGGTTACTAAACTGGTAATTATTTCATCTTGGTTTCAGAGCTTAAATTTTAGGTATTGGGTATGTGTTTATAATATTTCTGGTTTTCTTAGGAAATCTAGTAAATAGTTGTGTTATTTTTGTTATAGGAGAAGCAGTTTCTCTTAAATTCTATGGGAGAGGCTGCTTTTCTTATATTATAGAAGCTGCAAAATTAGGAATTACACTACAAAAGGAATAAGAAAAATTATGAATAGGGCATTCTAATCATATGTATTGTAATTTGAGGAATTATAAATTAAGTTTGTCTTTGTTTTTAAGAGAGGATTTCAACTGAGATTATTTTATAAAATATGAAATTGTTAACAAAATTATCCGGAAGCTATTGTATAAATCAAATGTTTATAAAAGTATGTTTGTGAAAAGTAATTATTGATAACTATGTGGAAAAAAGACCCTGGAAGCCTCTTACAAGTTTTGTAAAATCTGAAATTGTTTCTGTGTATGAAAAAGTGGCAGGGTCATAAGCCGTTGGATGGGAGCTTGTTTTGATTATGTGTCTCCTAAACAATAAACCTGACTTGAAGAAAAGTAGCAAGTCTGTGTACAAAAAGATCTTAAAAGGATTCCTAATAGTTGGCTTTTATGCCAGGACACATTTAAAATATGTGAAAGGGTAGACGTTTAAAGGGGAATCCCCTTAGATATGCGAGTCCCGGCAAAATCTTTTGAGGTATAATATAATTTACTCTGATTTAATTTATGTTAAGGTAAAAAGGTTTTGGGACCATACTGCATGTGAATGCTTTGTCCAGTCAGGTCTGTACTAATGACAAGAAGAAGCTAATGGATGGAGAATATTTCACCCTCTAGGTCCGGGTCAACATCACCATGAGCTGCTCTGGGAACTAAGTGAGGCCTTAGAGTTAAAAGAGGTTCACAGTGATGGTGAACCTGAGGGGACCTGCCCCCAGCACAGCTAGTTGAAGTCTAAGAAAGGAGATTCTACCCCCTGCCAGGGCAAAAGACTTCTGGTGAAAAGTAAAATGAAGGCAAATGTTTGAAATATTGTGACCTTAATGATATTCTTTCTGAGCATTATCAGAATAATTAGATACATAATTCATTAGTTTGTAAGATTAGACATGGACCTCTGGAAAGTAATCAAGAATAAGCCTTGTTCCAAAAAGTGTGGTATAAAAAAACATTCTCCCCCAACTTTTTGAGCCCAGTATAAAATATAATATTGATGTTGATAGAATAAGGAAGATAGATAAAAAGATGTGAAAAGAAAAGGGGAGGGTCCTCCAGGCCCTTCTGTCTCTAGATAGTTGCTTGAGACACCATAAGTGTGAGGAGGAATTTTAAGAAGTTGGATGTTAATTAATAAGTAAAATAAGGAGATGTAACTATGGAACATTATCCCATAAATTAAGCCTGGGATTTCAAAGCGACAGTAGTAAGGTGTATTTGTGTGGAATAGAGTGACTGGGCATTTCAAAGTGATGAAAGAGCAGGGCATTAATACAATTGACTGAATTAATTGTTGGGATCAAATCAGAGACACTTTTAGTTGGGAGAAAAGAAATTTTATTGTGAGCTCAGATTAAGTATAGTCAGAAGGAGATAGAGAAATCTAGGAAGTAGATAAAAACCTGTTAGAACAATCAGTTATTATCCTGATGCAAGATTTGATTTCTTTATGAATAAGAATTCAAAATGTTTTGCTCAACCAATGTGAGATTGGAAGCATATTTTAAGTTGATTATTGGAGATGGTTACTTAAGATTTGATGGCACTATGAATTGGCTGTTTCTTTGAGTCTAACTCCAGGTATAAATATTAAGAAAAGATACCCAAGCCACCAATCGATGGTGCCAGACCCTGTATGATACAGGTATGAAGTGCAAAGGAATGTTGGGGCAATGTGTGTTCTGCATGAGCTGAGGTAGGATTCTCCTAACATGAATTACCCACAAGCACCTGGAAGATCTCAAGCTTGGCTCAATGCAGATTGCAGCTTGGAATACATCTTGTCTGGAATTGACATTCTAAACTTAAAGTAATATGGTTCTATTATTACAGTTTTGTCCCTATTCTTGATGACAAGCTTCAGTAATCAAAAGTTTTGAAAGTGTAACAATAAATCTATTAAATACCTGATTCTGAAACATCAAAAGTTGCTATAAGATTAAAACTATTATGTTTAGGCTTTAGCACAGGTGCCCCTCTACAAGTAAGGGCCTAGGTTTCCTCTAGTTTGTGGGAATATTAATTTGTTATCTAGCATCAGCTTTGTTCTAACTAGCTAATATTAATAGTACTATAGTTTGTGAGTTATTTACTAAATATTGTTCTAATGGCTAACCCAATGTAAATTCCTTAATGAAAATCTTACTCCTGGTGGAGGAAATTAATAATGCAGGCTATAAAAGGAATAGGTGTGATTATGATAATTGATTAAGATTATAATTTTTATTTTATAAAAATGATCAAGGATTAGGTACGATAACAACTTGATTCCAAGGAAGGCAAAAAGAAAGGATCTGGAATGATTGGGAAGGGGCTGGGAGGGCAATTTGAGAAATTCCCCTTTCAGGTCTTGGTGACCCCTGACAGTGATGTCCAGATACAGGAGAAGGGGTGGACCCACCCCACACATGAGTGAAAGGACCTGTGGAGTCCTTTGCTGAAAGGACAGTTGAACCAGTCAACCCTAGGGAAGAGATGAAGCTATACTGCCAGCACCAGCCCTCTACACTGTGGGCAAATGAACTCTGAGCCTTTGTCCCTTTGTTTGAGAATTTTGATTGCTGTGTTTGCTTGTTTTGATTGCTTGTTCCTTTGTTGTTTTTAATAGTTTTTGTACTTGTTTTTTTTGTTTGTGTTTACTTTGAACCCATACATAATATTTTATCTGCAATAATAGTGTAATACCATGAGGATTTCCTTAGTTTACTTTTTGTTACATGTTCTTATTCCTATTGTATCAATATCCCCAATGGTGGGAAGAAATAAGTTTGAGCAATTGATGGAAACGGTAGCCTAGACCTGTAATGTGACACATTGTGTTTGTGGGGTCCATAGCTTGAGCAGTGGCTCTGGGGTGTGGTACCCTTGAGACCTGAGTGGCTTTTAAGTAACCTCTCTTTACTCTATAATGGGATTGGTTTTTGGAGATTTGTGAACCATGCCCTGCTGCAAACCCTTCTATTGAATGTAAGTTCCTTGAGAGCAGGCACTATTTGATTTGTAATTATTTTACCTCCCATACCTAGCATATAATAGGTACTTTAAAAGTGTGTGATTTTATTGGAAAAGGAAAATGATAATACCACTATCTCTGTAACCTCATGAAATCCAATGAGGGCTTTCCAATCATACTTAAGTTTAGTTATAGTTAGTGAAAGAAATCTCTGCTATTTTTATGCTTTAGAAAAAAAGAAGCCTGGGTCTCTTTCTATCTCTAAATCTATGATTTTATGAGTTCTAAACTGTTCTATACTTTTCAGAGTTAATGTAAACACTTAAATTTATCAGAAGTAAAGTAATTCATTTGTTCTTTTACTTATGTGACACAAATTTAATTTCTATCATGATAGCATTATGCTTGGAAAGGGTTATACAAAGATATGACAAAGTCCCTGTGCTTCACTTTCATGAAACTTTCTCCAATTCCTTCTATTCAAACAACTACCTTGTTTTTCAGATTTTATGGTACATTTATTTTGGCAGCTTTCTAGTGTAATTATCATATAATGTACCTTATACTTAACCAATTGTATCTTATTCTCTTACTAAACTGTGAACTTTATGTGGACAAGGATAACATCCCCTAAAACAGTGGTTCTCAATCTGTGGGTCGTGACCGCTTTGGGGGGGGGTGTTAAACGACCCTTTCACAGGGATTACAGGGGTCTCCTAAGACCACTGGAAAACTCATATTTTCAATGGTCTTAGGAACGGAGACACTGCTACTCTGTCTCCAGGTGGGTCCACCCACATGCAGATATGCCCACATATGAATATTAAAGGATCATGGCATTAGGAAGGTTGAGAACCATTGCCCTTGAACAACATGCTACATACAGCATGCACTAATGTTTTTGAAGGAAATGTGTGAAGTGGCATTTATAGCAATTAACGTGCAATACTCTGAAGTAACTACATATCAAAGAAGAAAATTGCCCTGAAAAAAATTTATTCTTGTGTTTCATGTTGCATTTTAAATTATTAGAAAATGAATATTCTTTGTATGCTAAGTATGTTTACTATTGGGTAACTAGAATATTTGCCAAAATACTCTAGTACCTACTCATAGCTGTTATAAGATTTAATGGAATCACTAAATTCAAATGGTTAATGTGAATGATTGAAAAGAATAATTGGATTGGACTGTATAACCGAAATTGGAATAATTTAAAAAAAACTTTTTTAAAGCAACTAGACTAATAATATTTAGAAGAGAACATTTAGACACTTCTAAATAGCAATATGAGCTGAAATGGTCATTTCTCTCTCCCTCCCCCCTCCTCTCTCTCTCTCTCTCTCTCTCTCTTTCTTTTCTCTTCCCCTCCCTTTCTCCTCCCTCTCTCTTTTATTTCCATGATCCTTTCCAAAGTCTAAGAATCCTCTGGAGCTCAAGCTATCCACCAAAGTCTCTTAATGTAAAATATCATTCCTTTCTCATCACAAACAAAACATTGTCTTATCTCATCTTTTATTCTTTCTATTAAACAGGTTTTAATAAAGACATTCCGATTTTAAAAAGATGAAAAATCTTGTAAAAAGATCATGATCTATGTAAAATGTGTTGTAGTCTATTTCTTACTCCAATTTACATTCATGGTTTTGGTGAGTCAAGAAAATTGTTTCCATGCTCATTTAAAATCAAGGGTTTGGCTAGCGGTTCAAAGTTGAGGCAACTGGAAAGTATTCAACTCAAGTAAAACAAGGACATATTTCTACTAACTTAACAATAGAGAAGTGATTTTGATTGTATCGCAAAGAAGTCCTTTTTAGGTGCTTACATACTTAGAGCTCAAACAATTTTGATTTAAGTCCTGTATAGCCCGCAGTTTTTTTTTAAACCAGCATAACATCTAATCTCTTGTTGTGAAAATAGTGATGGCCAGTAATGTTCACACCATAAGTACTCTTGAAGTTGTCAACATAAAATGAACAAAAGAAGTGATATTTGATTCCAGAAGTAGGAATAATAAAGAAATACTTGGAAGATGATACAGTATTTTATGAATAACTACAGCTACATGGTATGTCTGCAACACTTTTTAAAGCTTTTGCAATTTTCTGTTTCCTTTATAACAATTTTATGGTTAATAAAACATAGATTAGTTATCATAGTTAAATGAACTTGCCCTTAAAAGCCTGCTATGGTGTGATTATGGCATAAATCCAAAAATATAGCAGCGCATTTGAATACACTTGGAGGGAAACACATTAGGTTATTTTTTTTATGAGAGTCATGTGTAGTCCAAAATGGAGAAAAAATTAAGTGAGATTGTCATTCCATCTGCCTTCTCCATTACTACTGGCTGACTCTACTCTGGGATTTAGATTTTTTCATAGGAAGGAAAGTAGGGCTGAAAGTGGCTCCAGGGAGTTTAGACTACAGCTAAGCCCTCTTACTAGGATAGATGCCAGTGAGATGGAACCAAAGATTGGTGTGAGATATACTTTGGAGTAGTCTAGGATTTATGATTTGATCTATCTAGGTCTGTAAAAATAGTACTTGATAAACTTAATAAAGGCTAAAAGATGGTACAGATCTTCTAGCTTAACCAGGTTGTCATCAATTTAGCACTGAAGGATTCCTCATAGGTCAAGAAGTCCAATTTCTTCATTTTATAGATTCAAGCAGTATCTCTGTAAATGAAATCTTGTGTAGGTCATTTAATCTCACTGGGTCTCTGTTTTCCTCGTCTTTAAAACGAGAGTATGATAATAATATGAAAAAATCAGTTCCCTTATGAACAAAAACTAGTACACGGAATTCAACTATCCTCCAATATTTGTCACTAGTCTAGTAGAAAGCTAACACATATTGTAGATAAAGAAATTTGACCCCAAGTATTTTTATCTTATTTGGTCTTCAACATTGCTAGCTATATAGCTAGCAAGGGATAGGTGGAAGGAAAGAGGAGAGGAAAAGCAGGAGATGTTTGGAGGAGACAGGGAAAGCAATAAGCATTTAATAAGCACCTACTATGTGTCAGGCACTGTGCTAAACCCTTTACAAATGACCCTATTTGATCCTCAAAATAACCCTGGGGGGAGGTAGTGTATTGACAATGAGAATTTGAAGATTTTCCCTGCCCCTTAATAAGCCCAAGGGAATCTGAAGACTTTCCCAATAACCCTGGGGGGAGGTAGTGTATTGACAATGAGAATTTGAAGATTTTCCCTGCCCCTTAATAAGCCCAAGGGAATCTGAAGACTTTCCCTGCTTTGAAGATATGCCATGCTCCCTAATAGGATGCATGTAATCACATGGAGCCTGTGGTGGGAGGAGTTTGCTGAAGGGTGGAAGAGAACCCATAGGAAGCTGGGATTAAGAGCAGAGATGGAGGGAGGAGAGCATGCACCCCAGAGAGACAGTTAGGCTTGTGAGTAAATGTTGATTTGTGGGAAGGAAAAAGGATGTTGTGGCTCTCTGTGCTGTTATGGCTTATTAACTTCGCTGCTATGATGGAATTAACTTACTGGTTTCGGGATTTAGTTTTCTGGTATCTGAATAAATGTTTTGCTTCTGTCTTCTATATGGAGAGTCTGTTGTATTTTGCAATTGAGCACTATGCCAGCATATTTACAGTGGCTGTCAGTGCTGTGAATATTGCATTGGCTCTATAAGTAGGTGCTGCTATGATTCCCATTGACAGATGAAGAAACTAAGGCAAAAAGAGGTTCAGTGACTTTACAAAGTTTGTTTGTTATTTGTCTTTCATCCTGGAAGAGAACCATGACATTGGAAAGACAGTGCTATGACTTGCAAGTGAATTGGATTTAAGTGAGGGAGGGCTATGCAACGTTACCAGCCTTACTCGTCTGTCCAGAGCCATCTGAGTCCGCAGGCAAGATATAAATCAGAATAACTGGAGATAGCTCCCCAAGTTGCCAAAGGTAAGTAAGCTACTAAAGAGTTGAGGCCACACTTGAACTTAGGTCTTCCTGAATCCAAGTTCAGTACTCTGTCCACTGTACCACCTAGCCACTTCTAGTAATAAGAGCAATGCTTTCCTAAGAATCAGCAAAGTACTTCTAAGGACAGAAAAAATTGACATATGAAATTCTTGATAATGAAGCACCAAATCCTACCACCAACTAAAAAATAATCAAGGGGGTTCTTCCAAAGATAATTGCCCAAGTCACAAAATATGAGGGCCACTAAGACCATAACATCATTTCATCTTTGTCATGAGGTCACATTCTAAAACTGAATTGTTTTGGATACTCAGATATTTAAGATACTTATGACTTTTCAAAGTATTATGAACCAAGCTAAATACTACTCAGTCAAGTTACTTGTATCTTAAGAGAAATTGCTTATATCTTGCCCTAAAAATGGTGAGAACAACAGGTAGAAAATTAGACCTGTAAATGGTAATGAGGGATAGCATTTTTCAATGTTGATTCAACATTTAAAAGATGATAATTACATGCTTTCATACATAAATAAATCTGCTTCAGTGAAAAATATCTAAATCTCATTTTCACCTTTTTCAAATCTAGTTAAGATTTTTACCATCTTGTTTGTTCCAAAGCTGTTAACCATCTACTAACATTCTCATCTAAGTATTTTCTGCTACATTATTAAATTAGTATATTGACTCAAAGGTAGAAGTTGCGTAATACCTTGCTCAGCTCAAATGGCAGCAGTGATCTGTGATCTGAGGACTTGGTACATCTCAAAGTTGTTTTTCCATTTAGTTTATTATATATTATGATGAACTTGCAGAGATGCATGTTTGAGCTATTAGAGGCTGGTTATCTGTGCCACTGATTTCCACAGTTATTCTTAAGTCATATTCTCAGACAGATAATTACAGTGAAAGGAAAATTCTGCTCTGCCCTGGGTGAAAGTAGTTTATTTTGAGGGAAAGTAGATGACTGCATTATCCTATGGGTGATTCACTCTCCCCCAAAAATAGGGCCGAGAGCATAGGTGGCTTGTAGGTTTCTTCTACAGCTTATCTCATTCACTATACTTTGGTAACTTCCTGGCACATCACAAAACAAACTGGGACAACTTCATAAGGGACCCTATAGGCTTGATACTGTATTTGTGCTAAGGAGAATACAGAAAGAGCTATGTGTCTTAAAAAATGCCCCTCCCCACTTACTGGCATTTTATTTTTCCAGTGACATGTAAAGATAGTTTGCAAAATTCACTTCATAAGATTTTGAGCTCCATTTTTTTCCTCCTTCCTTCCCCCTTCCACAGAACAGTAAGCAATATGATGTGCACAATCGAATTAAACATAAGTCCACATTAGTTAGATTGTAAAAGAAGAATCAGGACAGAAGGGGAAAACCATGTGAGAGAAAAAAAACAAAAACCAACAAAAAAGTTAAAACAGTTCTGCTTCAATCTGCATTCAAACTCCATTTTTCTCTGGATGTGAATAGCATTTTCCTTCATTAGTCTTTAGGAATTGTCTAAGATGACTGTATTGCTAAGAAGAGTTAAATCTATCAAAGTTTATCATTGCTCATGTGTCTACTTTTTGACTCTTATGAGAAAAAGGAAGTCGGGGGGTGTATAACTGAAATTACACAGTATACATTATAATATATTACATACATTATTATTACTATATGTAAAATATAACATATTATAATTACAAATTATATAATATAAATGGAAAGAACAACCACCACAAACATCTTTTATAATGAATGGCATAAATTTTTTTAAGAAGCTTGATCCCAAAGAATATCAGATTACCCCCCCCTCATATTTATTGACTGAATTTTGAGTTGAAATGCTCTTTTGTAAAGGTGGGAGGTCGACAGGTATAAAATACTGTATATGCAGATTTGGGGGTGTAAATTTACCAGTTTTATTAATTCTTCCCCTTTTTTTAATACAAATATCCTTTGTCAAAAGGGATCACTATTTGGGAAAGGTATGTATATGAGGGAAATTTAGGTAATATAAAGTAATAATTTATGTGTATAATAAAATTTTACTTCAAACACATTGGACTAGGAATTGGAAAACATGGGATTAATTTTCCTCTAGAGTTAGTACAAACTAGTTGTATGATTCTGGGCAAGTTGCTTCAAATTATTTAATTATTTAAATTCATCCTAGGACTTAAAAGTGAAAAGATTGAGCTAGAGCTCCAAAGTCAAGTCTATCTGTAAAATTTTACAATTCTGTAAGTTCATTCTCATGATTCAATTTGATTCAACAGACATGACGTTAGGTACTTGGGATTTAAAAAAAATGAAAAAAAGAGTTTTGTTCAAGGATCAACAAATGTCAGGGCTATGAGAGCAGAGGCTACCTTGATAAAACATGGCCACTGGTTGTATACGGGTGGTGAGGGGAAAGGAAAAAAAATTAAAGATGCATCTAAGATTTTGAATTTTGGCATCTGAAACAGAAAAGGTTGAGTATGGAGAAAAAGTTTGGGAATAAAGATGAGTCAGGCCATCCAAACTCTGATGTTTTCCTTTCTTGCCACAGAAAATGATAAATTGGAGTTCTGAGGAGATAAAAGAACTAGAGATAGGGATCTGGTAGCCATTCAAATAGAAGTGCTATCTGAAGCCATGTGAGTGGATGAGGTTACCAAGGGAGTGTAGGAGGTAAGACAAGGGAAGATGACTAGGACCAGAAACTTGGGAGATGCCCACTTTAGGGGGCAGGGGGAAGAAAAGGAAGTAGCCAAGGAAACCACAGAAGTCAGAGAAGAATGAGTAGAAATGGAGGAGAACCAGGAGAGAACAGAGACAAATGAGGAGAGAATAGAGGAGAATGAGGAGAACATCTTCACAGAAACCAGAGGAGGCAAAAAAATACCTAGAACATTTCTTTGACTGAATTTTAAGTTAAAATGTTATTCTAATGTGATAAATGTTTCTGTTCTGTCTTTTGTAGGAATAAAAAATTTTAATCTCTATGAATTTGTGCTTATTCTTACGTGTATTTTAAGACATCATCTCTAAAATGTCTTTTATTCCTCAAACTGTGATTTCTTTGCCTTTCCTTTCACAAGGCTGAGTCTTCTCTATACAAAGAGATAATAAGCCCACCTTCTCTGAGGTTGCATGAAGGTGCTGCTCTTATTGGGGTTTTATTTTCTGAGTCCTTTTCATTGTTCTCACTGTGAGACACCTACTCCTGGTAGTACAGGAGTAAAAACCAACAGAGTGGTTGAGCTCCATCTTACTGTTTGTCACACACATCATTCAAATCCACCTCTGTACCTCTTTACAGGCTTTCTTCCACTCACTCTCTATTGGCCTCTTCCTCTAAGAAACTCTGGTTTTGTTGAAGGAGCAACTAAAATGCCACCTCCTCCAGGAAGTCTCTCCTGATTCCCCCTCCTGCTGCTACTCCCCACCCTAAGAATTACTTATTGTTTTCTTTGTATTGGGATGAGATAGTAATTGAACCTGTCATTTCCAAGGTAAGGGAAACTCCCTCTATCATTGTAGGTCTGCACTTTCTCTGAAACCTAATCCTGGAGAGGTGTCTGGGCACTGAGAAGTTAATTAACTGGCTTAAGGTCACACAGTCAATATGTGAGAAAGGTAGGACATGAGTACACATCTTCTTGGCTTCCATTCCATAACTGCCTCTCTTTGCATATATCATATGTATATTACTATGTACACATTTCCCCCCTTGCTATAATTTAAGAGGGGCTGCTTCATTTTTCTTGGTATCCTTAGAATATTTCACAGTGCTTAACATGAGTAGGTATTTAGAAAATGCTTATTTATTAACAGTTGAACACCACATGTCTCGTGATACTTATATCCCAGTAAAAGAGAAGGGAAAAAAGCACCATATGCAAATGAGAATTTCTTCTAAGACCTAAAAAAAGATCTGATATTAAAACAATTACCTTTAGTACAGAAAAGTGATAAATCACAAAAAGATATAAAAATCATGAAAACTATTCATGCAGTCTTGTATTCATTCAAGGAACAATCATTAAGCACCCATTATATGCAAAGGATTTCTGTGAGGTGCTGAACACACCAATCATTTGCATAGCATTGAGATGATGCTGCTATTCTGGAGAGTACCCTCCAACCCTAGATACAACAGACTAATGAAAAACACTACTTGGGATAGTAAGTCCACAATAAGTGAAAGTCACAAAACAATATGGACTTCCAGGCCTTGGTTCATTGAAATGATATGATTACTGTACTAATAAGAGGATTGGACCAATAATTCCACATATTTGTAAGATCCTACTATTCCAACTCGGAATAGTTTACTCTTATATACTGGAAGAAGGTTCAAAGCCTAATTCTACCACTTACTACGAGGTCTTGGGCAAGTTACAACTTATCCAAGCCTTGATTTTCTCATTTGTAAAATGGTTATAATAATCCCTGCTTCCCTCACAGGGTTGTCCTAAAGATCAAGTTAGATACTCTATGCATGAGCAATATGAAGATTAGAAAGAACCATACAAATGTGAAATATTATTATTACTTACTAGTATCATTCCCTTCTTCTGGCTTTGTACTCTTTGCTATTAGAGTCCAGCAGTCAAAGCTCTTGCTTCCATAGTCACATTAGTCAAGCTACTTCCACAGATAAATGGAAAGAATATGTAAGGGATATAAGAAGGGCAAGAAAAAGACTCTTAAAACAAATTCTAACAAAGAAGATATCCCTTTCCTAATAAAGTGGTCAGAATTGCTGACTTTTCCACTCCAAAGTGAATTATGTCAAAGGAGGAACCAAAAACTGTATCCGTGGACAGATAAACAGACTAAGACATATTGGATAAATGAAAGCTTAAAAAAACATACCTGTGCTTTGAGAAGGGAATCCAAATTTGAATTCATTAAGAACTCATCAGAATTTCGTTCATTGGACCATGGATCTAGAGCTTGAAGTCAGAAGTCAGTCTAAACTCTCAATTTATGGAAGATAAAGCTATCTGAAACTCAACTGTGTTACCTCCACAAAAAGATTGCATGAGACAATCATCTCTTCCAATTTTTAACTTCTTTGTGTGAATAATTTAGCAAAAAAACAGGAAAATGCTTAATTGCAAATCTATATTTGCCACCAATGTCTCGAGTTACTAAATCAACAGGAGCAGCATTATTCTTGGAATGTCTTCTACCACCACCTCCCCTTCCATCTCTAAATCTCATCTCTGATGCTGCATTCTATGGGAAAGCTTTACTAATTTGCCTACTTGTTAATACTCCCCACCTATCCTAGTTTTAACTAGGGTAGCAGACAAAGGTGCCAAAGTGAGAGAAGTGCAATTTAGAGGGTGGTGAAAGCCACTGCATTTTTTAGCAATGAACAAACAATGGAGTTTGTAAGAAAAAGTGAATATAATGGGAAGTTGATAGCTGGTGTTTTCCCCTACTCCTTGCAATGGCAGCACTCCTCCACTTGTTGCAGACGAGGGGTTTTCTCTCTACACTTCTTCCCCCAATTAGTTTTAAAAGATGATTTCAAGGCACAAGCTGTCCTACCTGCCCTAGGTAAAAGTAATGTAAAATAAAACAATTATGTCTCTGCTCTTTTCTCAAATTATATTGATTTACATATCACTCAACAGCATTTATTAACTGCCCATTATATCCCAGGCACTATGCTGTACTCAGAGGATACAAATATAAGGCATGAAACAATCTCTATTTTCATGGTGTTTAATCTTAATGCCCATATTTTGCACCTCCCTCCATAACCAGTGGAATATAAGCTCCCAGAAGACAGCGAATGTTTTTCATGTGGTCTTTGCCCTCTCAGTTGCTAATATAGTGCACTGTATATAGTAAGTGATAAATAAATGATGTCTAAATTGAATTAACTTTCAATTCTTGCTAATTCTTGGTCTTAAAGATAAAAATGTCATCATTTTTGCCAAAGGCATAAAGATGAATTATAAATTCAGACTGAATAATAAGAAATCAAAATGTATCTGGTACTTGTCTCAGTGCCTGGAACATAGTAGGTGCTTAATAGATATTCTGTCTTATCTGTCTGTCTATCTATCCACCTATCATCTATCCATCTATCTATCCATCTACCTACCTTCTATAATTTCTCTGACCCTGAGCAATCAGCACAGTACCTTCCTAATAATGTGAAAATTCAAATCGGTCTTTAGGCTGAAATCTACACAGCAGTGATATAACGGGTGTAGAACTTCATCTGGACTGACCAAGTTGCCAAGCAATTTTCAAAACAGCCAAGTTAAAACCACAATTCTTTTTCTGAAAATATTTTTTAAAAAGCAATATGAGTTCAAATTTTATTTTTTAAAATATCGGAACATATTTAATAATATCTGGGCACAAAGAAATCTGAATATCTGAATTTAATGACATTCAGACTGTAAGAACACAACCAATGAAGTAAATGATACTAAATCCAACCAGCGGACCGAGTCCTAACTCTAGTCTTACTTACCTGACACTCCGGACCCCCGATTTCCCACTTAGGTGCATCCTAACAAGTGTCCCTAATCAGCCAAAGTTCTTTTTTGCTCATTACATATTAGAAGGTCCACCTGATTTTAAAATAAAGCCTCCCAGCAAAGGCTAAATAAATCTCTAGCCAGAACCTCGCTGCTATTCCCCAACCAAGGCTAAAATTCCAAACTCCATTTAAGAAACTGCAGTCCAGCCAGCAAGTCACAAAGAAAACCAACAGAGACATTTAGCCTTAGTTTAATGAGACTTTCCTTAACAATGCTGATTCACCCCCGAAGCAACTACAGCTTAGTCTAGATACTTCAATTGAACTCTGGGTAACGAAGTCTTACAAGAGACTTCAGCCCAGAAGCAGAGAATCTACCTCCTAGAGAGTAATTCCTTTCATTGAATAACTTTCTACAGTGGGCATTTAAAGCAGAATCCTTCTCTGTTCCCCGCGGAGGAGGGGGATGGGAAGGGGGACTCATCCCTATCCTACCCCATTCCGTACCCCCCCCCCCCGGCAATGTTCAGAAGAAGAAACCCCTCAGCGACAGTCTCTCACCACTGTGAAATGTCTCCCAGTCCTATCTCGCTCTGTACGGAGGGAAAGTACTAATCCTTCTAAATATCCCCAGTGTGCTCCTCACCAATTCCCCACTTACCTGTATCCCATTGAAGCCAAACACATTCCCTACCTTCAGGCGATACAGATTACCTCACTGAGGGCTAGCTCAGCTCAGGTAAAATGAGAAGCCTTTACTAGCCCATGCAGCTCCTTCACTGGAAATATTTCTTGAGTCAGCTTTTATCTATCAAAACACCTAAAAAACAAAGGCTCCCCAGAAACCTGATTTGCAACTTCCTAGCTGCCTTTCCCCCCTCCAATCCCCCCCTCCTCAGCACACCCTCCAGCCCCAGTATGCCGACCATAGCCTCCAGCATCACTAAGAGCCTTAAATGAAACATAAGATCATTCAATTCAGAGACAGGACAATAGACACCACTATGGGTTAACTTGAAAATGCTTCACTGAACAACACCCTGCAAATTCT
>JAQQSW010001656.1:0-16820 GCA_028646575.1 Pseudocheirus occidentalis
GTAAAGGATAGGAGGCATCCTGGCAAGTCAGTGGGAAGCCACATCTCAGTGGACAAGCAGGAGATCCTGAACTCCAAGATGGTAGAGCAGGCAAGCGCCAACACTAGGCACACACCAGTTATCACCACCAGCTTCAGCTCAGCACCAGATAAGCAACTAGACCCCTATAGCCTCAAGCTGCCAGCACCTGAGGCCCCAGTACACAGTGCCAGTAACCAGATTCCCAGCCCGCAGCACAAGAAGTGTGTGACAGAATATAGCACCGGCCCTGGAGTCAGAAGGACCTGAGTTCAAATCTGGCCTCAGACACTTAACACACACACACAAAAAAACTAGCCGTGTGACCTTGGGCAAGTCACTTAACCCCAACTAACCTCCAAAAAAAAAAAGAAGTGTGTGACAGTGCTCCCATGCCCCAGAAACAGAGATCAACTTTAAAAGTCAGAAAAAAAGACAAACACCATAAGCAAAAAACAAAAGGAAAACAATAACCATAGAGAAATATTATGGTGACAGGGAATATCAAAGCAAAATTCAGGAGAGGATAACATTGTCAATATACCCATATCTGAAACCTTAAAAGAGAATATGAATTGGTCTCAAACCCAAAAAGCCTTTTTGGAAGAATTCAACAGGGATTTTAAAAGTCTAATAACAGATATAGAAGGAAAATTGAACAATTCCTTTAAAAATACAATTGATAAAATGGGGGTGGGGAGTACACTGAAAAAACCAACTCCTTGGAAAACAGTATTGACCAAATGGAAAAGGAGATACAAAAGCTAACTGAAGAAAACAATTTTTTTAATTTCATTTTTCTCACTTTATTATATTTAGTTTTCAACATTCATTTCCACAAGATTTTGAGTGACAAATTTTTCTCCCCATCTTTCCCCTACTCTCACCCCAAAATAGCAAGGCTATTTAATACCTCTTCCCCCCATCTGTTCTCTCTTATATCCTCCCCCACCTACGCCCCCCCCAAACTTTCTAGTAGGTCAAGATGGATTTCTATACCCATGTGCCTGTATATCTTATTTCCCAGTTGCATGTAAAAAGCAAAATTTATTTAATTAATTAATTTATCTATTTTTGCTTCTTTTTTTTTTTCGGAGTGGAAAAGGCAGGGCAATTGGGGTTAAGTGATTTCCCCAAGGTCATGTGGCTAGTAAGTGTTAAGTGTCTGAGGATGAATTTGAACTCAGGTCCTCCTGACTCCAGAGCAGGTGCTCTATTCACTGTGCCACCTAGCTGCCCCTAAAAAAGCAATTTTTAAAAAACATTTTTTAAAAAACTTTGATTTCCAGATTTTTTCCTTCTTCCCTCCTTATCCACCCCCACTGGGGAGACAAGCAATTCAATATAGGTTGTACATGTGTAGTTATGCAAAAACATTTCCATAGTAGTTATATTTTGAAAGACTAACTATAATTCCCTCCATCCTATCCTGCCCCCCCCACTGATTCTACATTCTCCTTTGACCCTATCTCTTTTCAAAAGTGTTTGCTTCTAACTATCCTCTCCCCCGATCTTCCCTCCCTTCTATTGTCTCCCTTCTTATCCCTTTTCCCCCTACTTTCCTGTTGGGTAAGATACCCAATTGAGTGCGTATGTTCTTCCCTCCTTAAGCCAAATTCAGTGAGAGTAAGGTTGACCCATTCCCTTTCACCTTCCTGCTCTTTCCCTCCATTGTAACAGTTTTCTCTTGCCTCTTTTATAAGATAATTTCCCCTAATCTATCTCTCCCTTTCTCCTCCCAATATATTCCTTTCCCACATCTTAATGTTATCTTTTTAGATATCATTCTGGGGGGCTTGGTGGAGCAGTGAATAGAACACCAGCCCTAGAGTCAGGAGGGCCTGAGTTTAAATCCAGTCTCAGACACTTAACATAAACCATGTGAACTTGGGTAAGTGATTTAGTCCCCTGAGACCTGCTCTGGCCTGGTCTGTGTTGGTGCAGGCCATGCTGGACTGTGCACCACTCCCTGCCTGGTGCAACAGATCCTTCCTGTCTTGGACTGGACATGGGTTTGGCCTCTCATTTTGTTGGTTCTGCAGCTCTATAATTTGTTTAGAGTCATTTTTATAGAAATTTGGAGGGGTTTGGGGGAGAGCTCAACAAAGTCCCTGCTTTTACTCTGCTATTTTGACTCTCCCTCCAGATCTAAATAATTGGAAAAACATCAATTGCTCATGAGTAGGCTGAGCTAATATGATAAAAATGACAATTTTACCTAAATTAACTTACTTATTTAGTGCCATACCAATCAAAATACCAAAAAACTATTTTATAGAGATAGAAAAAAATAAGAAAATTCATCTGGAAGAACAAAAGGTCCATAATATCAAGGGAATTAATGTAAAGAAATGCTACAGAAAGTGGCTTAGACATATGATAAAGTAGCAATGTATTATAAAGTAGCAACCATCAAAACTACTTGGTACTGGCTAAGAAATGGAATGGTGGATCAGTGGAATAGGTTAGGTACACAAGAGACAGTAGTCAATTGATAAACCCAAAGACTCCAGCTTCTGGGATAAGAACTTGCCATTTGACAAAAACTGCTGGAAAAACTGGAAAATAGTATGGCAGGAACTGGGTATAGACCCATATCTTACACTGTATGCCAAAATAAAGTCAAAATGGGCTCATAGTTTAGATATAAAGGCTGGGAATATAAACAAACTGGGGGAGCAAAGAATAGTTTACCTGTTAGATTTATGGAGAATGGAAGAATTTATGACCAAACAAGAGACAGAAAACATAATGAAATGCAAAATGGATAATTTTGATTACATTACATTGAACAGTTTCTGTACAAATAAAGCCAATGTAACCAAAATTAGGAGGGAAGCAGAAAACCAGGAAAGAATTTTTTACAACCAGTGTTCCTGATAAAGGCTTCATTTCTAAAATATATAGAGAACTGAGTCAAATGGTCAAAAGTTATGAACAGTCAGTTTCCAGAGGAAGAAATTGAAACTATCTATAGTCATATTTTTAAAATGCTCTAAATCACTATTGATTAGAGAAATGCAAAGGAAAACAACTCTGAGATACCACATCACACCTATCAGATTGGCTAACATGTCAAAACAGGAAAATGATAAATGCTGGAAAAGATGTGGGAAAATTGGAACACCAGTGCAGTGGTGGCAGAGTTTTGAAGTGATCCAGCCATTCTGGAGAACAATTTGGAGCTATGCCTAAAGCACTAATAAAAATGTGCAGACCCTTTGATCCAGCAATATCACTTTGAGGGCTGTATCCCAAAGAGTTCATGAACATGAGAAAAGGACCCACATGTACAGAAATATTTGTAGCAGCTCTTTTGGTGGTGGCGAAGAATTGATAACTGAGGGCTGATTCTACAGCCCATCAATTGGGGAATGGCTGTACAAGCTGTGGTATGTGAATGTAATGAAGTACTATTGTGCTATACAAAATCATAAGCAGGAGGACTTCAGAAAAAGCCTGGAAAGACCTCTATGAAACTGAGTGAGGGGAGCAGAACCAGGAGAACACTGTACACACTTACAGTCCCATTGTAAAATGACTTAGTTTTATAGGCTTGGCTCTTCTCAGCAATTCAAGGTTCTAAGATGACTCTAAAAGTCTTATTATGAAAAATGCTATCCACATCCAGAGAAAGAATTATGCAGTTTGAATGCAGATCAAAGCATACTATCTGCTCTCTTTTTTGTTTTGTTTTATTTCTTCTTTCTCGTGGTTCATCCCATTTATTATAATTCTTCTTTACAACAAAACCAATGTGCAAATATGTTTAATAGGAATATATATGTATATGTGTGTGTGTGTGTATGTAAAGCCTATTGTAGATTGCACACCATCTTGGGGAGAAAGGGAGAAAATTTACAACTCAAAGGTTTGTAGAACTGAATGTTATAAACTAAAAATAAATAAGATTAAAAATAAAAAAGAAATGATGAGCCAGCAAACTTCAGAACAAACTGGAAAGACTTATATGAACTGATGATGAGTGAAGTGAGGAGAACTAGGAGAACATTGTACAGAGTAACAGCCACATTGTGTGATGACTGACTTTTATAGACTTGGCTCTTCTCCACAATGCGAGAATCTAAGGTGAGATCCAAAGGACTCATGATAGAAAATACTGTCCACATCCAGAAAAAGAACTATGGAGTCTGAATGCAGATGAAAGCATATTATTTGCTCTCATTCTCTTTTTTGGTTTGTTTGTTTGTTTGTTTGTTTCTTCGTTCTCATAGTTTCTCCCACTGGTTCTAATTCTTCTTTAAGACATGACTAATGTGAAAATTGGTTTAATGTAAATGTATATATAGAGCCTATATCAAATTGCATACCATCTTGGGGTGGTGGGAGGGGATAGATAGGGAGGAAATTTGGAACTCAAAATCTTATCTTATGGAAGCAAACGTTGAAAACTAAAATAATTAAATATTTTAAATAGATAAGCTGGAAATTAAAAACCCATTAAAATGATAAATAAAACTAAAAGTTGATACTTTAAAAAGATTAACAAACCTGAAAAACTCTTAGCTCATCTGTTCAAAAAGGAAAGAAGAGAAAAATCACTAAACCAGTAAATGAACAAGGTGAAATCACAATAAAACCAGAAGAGGTACAAAGAATAATCATGATATATTATGCACAGTTACATGCTAACAAACCTGAGTATTATAAATTGAGGAATACCTTTAAAAAATATAACATTTTAACCTATCAGAAGACCAGACGGTGATTCTAAATAATTCAAACTCAGAAAAGGAAATAAAATCTAGCTATACTGGAAGGAGGAGGTTGCAGAGGTAGGTGTTTGTAGTAGTGCTGTATGTAAAATAGCTGCTAGGCCTGGAAGATAGAACTGTAAAAGTGTAAAAAGCGTTTTGGAAAGAAATTTGGAATTATGCAAATAAAGTGACTATAATATTTGTACCCTTTGAACCAGACTCCATTATTGGTCTTATACCCCAAAGAAGGGACATGAAAAAAAAAGTTCCTAAATACTTTATGGAAAGAATGCTGTATTATATTATTTGGAAAACTTATCATTACACTGTTTAAATCTAACTAGGGACTGTTTACACCCAGATTGTTCTCCTTACCATTATTACTGTGGTAGGGAAAATGTGGCAGTAAGTGACCATGATGCTGCAAGTTCCCCATCCCTGCCCCAGTATCTCTCCAAGAAGGCTGGAGATAGCTACAAGGAATTTTGGGATCCCTCCAGGTCCTGAATCCAGCCAAAACATAGACATCACAGGTTCAGATCAGCTGAACTCTCCCAACATTCCCCTCCAAATAACTTTACACTACACCTCCAATAAAATTTTGCAGCAACAGAGCCAACAGAAAAGGGCAGAGGGAGACATTTTTCAAGCCTAAGGTAACTTAGGAGGTCCACAAGAAAGGTATGTAACTCCAGGGTTGGGACGGGCCTGGAGCTCAGGAGGAACACGACTGGTGAGCCTTGGAGGTAGCCTAGACAGCAGCAAAAACAGCAGTTTCAGGAACTCTCAGTCCAGAAATGGTAAGGGGGTCAGACAACTGGTCCCTTTGCTGGCACTGGCTAAACCTGGCACTGATTGGCAACTCTATTAATAGCCCATAATCAGTTCTGGGTCATAGTTCTAGAACTGAGAGGAATACTTGTGATTGGTCACAAGGGAGCAGGGGTGAAGGGAACCTAAAGATATGATCCAGGAATCAGGCTGTTCCTTGATAGCTAGCTCCGGGTTTTCCGAGTGATGTGGCCATTCTGTTTGGTCGGTTCTAGGCTTTCCTGTTGATGCAGCTGTAAATCAGAACTCACCTGATATCCTGGGGTCCAGGGCTCTGCCCTGCTCTGGGATTCTAGCCAAAAGGTGTTAGCTTCCTTTAAGATTATTTATACATTTTAGATACTATTCATTTGTATGGAAACATCAAGGACATGATAACCGTCAAGGCCTACTTGACATCACTGTCTGGCATCTAGAAACTGAATAAAGCAGTTACAGAAAGCTTAGTGACCTATAGTTACCTTCTCTGTCTTTTTACTCTATAAAAACCTTGCTCATGGTATTCAATAAATGGATTGCCTTGATAATCTCGCCTGGCCCATGTTTATTCCACACTTCTCCATTATAGTGCATCATTTAGTGCTGGTCACAAGTGGTGCCCAAACAGGGACTTCAAAGAAGGTATGAGGGAAGTGGCTTCCTTGGGAGTCTGGAGAAAAGAAATCCTCAATGAAAGAGGTACTTCAGTGGCTGCAGTGTTGTGGTAAGAGGTGAAGGAAGCGACAGTCACCTTGTGTTTAGCAGTTTTTAGGGCTACAAAGGAGTGGGCTATCAGAGAAAGGTTTTAACAATCTTAGGGCTAAAAGAGTCACCAGGCTTAGTGGGAGATGAGGGACAAGAAACAGTGAGCAAGTGAGCCTGGTCTTGGTAAAAAGTTATCAGGAGAAAATGGGACAGGTATGTAGTTAAAGTAGACACTAAGAATATTATCTGAGACTCTTTAAAAGGATAGTGAAAAAAAGAGAATTATTTATCACTAGCAGTCAGTTACAAGGATTCTTGGAATGTGTATGAACATGTTGTCCCTGGTTTCCTAAGAAGGGGACAATAGATTTGTTAAAATAGCAGACAGTAAGGAGACAGATAAAAGAGAGTTTAATGGGGGAGGGAATTCAGCGTTTCCCCATTTCTGCCTTTTTTCCACGGAACATATTAATGATACGTTTAACATCACAAATGAAAGTGCCAAAGGTGCCTCCAACTATTCAGTGTGATGCAGCTGTCTCTGTTAGAAAGAGATAAAAAGAAAATTATCAAGTAAGTCTTACCTGGCCTCCATTACTATCTGGAGAACCAAGCAACTGTCTCATTTTTTCAGGAGATCTCCAACTATTCTCTGTGAGCTTTTGGATCCATTCTGTTATTTTCTGTAGGTATCTGCTTTGTTTTTGTGTCTTTGTGTGAATGAGTGTGTGAGAGTAATTTGTCATTATACAAGATTTATAATGCAGCTGGATTTTCCTTGAAATGTTGTTATCTCTTTCTCTTACCCTCTCCTTTCTTGCCTGCCAAAACACAAACGGCTGGCTAGTGAGGAGGGAAAACAACAGGGAAAGAGTATTTTTATTATATAGGTTATATGATGGTAATAGCAAGTCATAGAGTATACAAGAAGTATCAGGATAGAATTTGAAAAAAATATTAAGGCATAAACTATTTGCATTGAAAAGTGTCAACACAAGTCTTAAGATTTTTAAAAGTTTGAAAATCTCTCTTCATTCAACTCTGGCCAAGTTGAATGCCAAAAAAAGAGACAAGAAAAGGGAATTTCCCCCTCCCCCCCCCCCCAGATCAAAGAGACAAATGGATGAGCATTTAACCATTTCCTGCCTCACCTATTAGAGAAAAATTTTGTGTATCAGAATGCAGCTAAAAGTTAATTGAACTCATTCTGGTCATTTTAGGGAATATGAAAAAGTCAATAGTGTCACTCCTAACTTGATGCTAAATATAAGTCAGAATTTATTATGCTATCTGGCACTAAGGCAAATTGGGATAATAGAGACCTCAGAGGTGAAAGCTTCAAGCTTTCCAGTATGGAGGCAGAGGGAGAAGATGTGCCACTGGGTTTTTCCATAGTCACATTCCGTCTAACTGGCAAATTAAAAGCTTTCACTTTCTAAGAAATTTTAAAGGAATAAACATAGCACTGAAGCATACTGAAGTACAAGTTAAATTAGCTGAAAATATTTTATAAAAAATTTATTACAGTCTTTTGTTCCAGATCAGATTAAAAGAGAGAGTGCTGAAGAATAATAAGTAATTTGAGTTACCCTACCCAATCTGGCAAAAGGGAGGAAGCATACTAAATGTATCAACGAGCCCACTAGCAACAGCCCTTAGACACGCTGAAGCCCACACATTTCTAGACAAGTAGATGAAACTCTCCATTCAAACCCCTAAATCCACAGTCAGAATCTGTAGCTGTGAGGAGAGGAGAAAAACCCTCTGCACTTGATAAGCCCAATTTTCTATCAATAATGTTTGCAAGTAATAATTTGGAAATATAATTAAGGTCGTGGTGTCATTGTGTTGTTGTGGTCTTCTTAAATTGTAATAAAATTCTCTCATTTCAAAAATCAAAGGATCATTGTAACCCAGAAATGTGTTACATAAAGCAAACTTTTAATCTGAATTTTTGTTGAAACTTAAAGATGGAGGAAAGAATTTCTGTAAAAACAGTTATGTCACTTATGTCTTATAATGTTTATATCTGCCATGTAGAAAACCACAGGGCTATCACTGTTAGCTCCTGCCCCAGTCCCTCCTACTTAGAATGCATATCAATTGTCCTTATTTTGTAAAACTACCAAGGTCCCTGGAAACTATCTCTATAGGCAAGGTCACTCAGCCTGGGAAAGAAACTTGTTTTGGTTATGTAGTTCTTAAATAATGAACCTAACTTGCTCAAAATTTGCAAAAGATTAATAAGGATTTCTAACAACTGGCTTTTACACTGGGACAAGTTTAAACTTTAAAAAGAAAAATGTTAAATGAAATCCCCTACGTATGAGGAACCTAGTAAATCTTTATTGTTCAATACAGCTCCATGGGAATAAAATTAACTGTAATTGGCTATGAGCTGTGTTTGGTGAAAATTGTTGCTGTTGTTTTGTTTTTTAATTGATTTGTTCATTTACTTTTAGTTTACAAGATTCAGTTCCACAATCCCTTGAGTCTCACATTTTCTCCCCTCCCCCCCCCCATGGTGGCATGCAATCAAGTATAGGATCTGCAAATACTTTCACAATGGACATTAGTCTGGTTGTATAGAAGAGTTGTAATCAATAGAGTGAACAACGGGAAAAAAAAAGAAAGAAAGCCAAACATGAAAAAGAACAATAGCATGTAGATTGCTTCAGTCTCCATTTAAACTCTGTTCTAGATCTTTCTCTGAATGTAGACATCTCCTTCCATCCTGAGACTTGTAGAGTTGTCTTACAACTCTGTGTTGCAGAGAAGAATCCAGTTTATTCAAGTTGGTCATCACACATATGATGTGTCTGTGATTGTATACAAATTTTTCCTGATTCTGCTCTTCTCACTTAGCATCAGTTTGTATAAGCCCCTCCAGGTGAATATGAAGACCGTCTCCTCCCCATTTCTTATAGCACAATAGTATTCCATTACATTCATATACCACAACTTGTTTAGCCATTCCCCAATTGATGGCCATCCCCTTAATTTCCAATTTTTTGCCACCACAAAAAGAGCTGCAATAAATATTTTTGTATATATGGGTCTTCCTTCCACTTTTATGATTTCTTTGGGAAACAACCCCAGAAATGGTATTACTGGGTCAAAAGGTATGCAATTATTTATAGTCCTTTGGGCATAGTTCCAGATTGCTCTCCAGAATGGTTGGATCAGTTCACAGCTCCACCAACAATGCATCAGTGGTCTAATTTTTCCACATCCTCTCCAGTACTTATCATTTTGCTGTTTTGTCACCTTAGCAAGTCTGGCCAGTAAGATGTAGTACCTCAGAGTTGTTTTGATTTGCAATTCTCTAATCACTAGTGATTTGGAACATTTTTTCATATGCTTATAGATGTCTTTAATTTCATCTTCTGAGAACTGCCTGTTCATATCCTTTGACCATTTATCAATTGGGGAGGGGCTTGTATTCTTATAAATTTGGCTCAATTTTTTGTATATTTTGGAAGTGAGGCCTTTATCAGAGACACTGGTTGTAAAAATTCTTTCCCAGTTTTCCTCTTCCCTCTTAATCTTGGGAACATTGGCTTTGTATGTACAGAAGCTTTTCAATTTAATATAATCAAAATTATACATATTGCATTTTGTAATGCTAACTCTTGTTTAATCATGAAATTTTCCCTGCTCCACAGATCCGACAGGTAAACTATCCCTTGCTTTCCCACACCGCTTACAGTATCAACTGTTATAGCTAGATCATGCACCCATTTTGACTTTATTTTGCTGTACAGTGTTAGATATTGGTCTATGCCCAATTTCTGCCATATTATATTCCAGTTTTCCCAGAAGTTTTTGTCAGATAGTGCATTCTTATCCTAAAAACTGTGGTCTTTGGGTTTCTCAAACAGTGGATTACTATAGTCACTGGCTGCTGAGTCTCATGTACCCAACCTATTCCATTGATCCACTGCTCTATTCCTTAGCCAGTATCAAGTAGTTTTGATAACTGCTGTTTTGTAGTACAGATTAAAATCTGGTATGGTAGGCCAACTTCCCTAGCATTTCTTTTCATTAGTTGCCTTGATATCCTGGACCTTTAGTTCTTCCAGATGAATTTTGCTACTATTTTTTCTAGCTCTACAAAGTAAGTGTTTGGTAGCTTGATTTGTATGGCACTAAACATGTAATTTAATTTAGGTAAGACTGTCATTTTTATTATTTTAGCTAGACCCAGCCATGAGCAATTGATGTTTTTCCAATTAGTTAGATCTGATTTTATTTGTGTGGAAAGTGTTCATATAAGTCCTGGGTTTGTTTTAGTAGGTAGATTCCCAGATATTTTATAATGTCTACAGTAACTTTAAATGGAATTTCTCTTTCTATCTCTTGCTGTTGGATTTCATTAGAGATATATAGGAATGCCGAGGATTTATGTGGGTTTATTTTATATCCTGCAACTTTGCCAAATTTGTTTAGTATCTCAAGTAGTTTTTTTACTTGATTCTGTAGGATTCTCTAAGTATATCATCATATCATCTGCAAAGAGTCATAGCTTCATCTCTTCTTTGCCTAATTTGATTCCTTCAATTTCTTTTTCTTCCCTTATTGCTACTGCTAACATTTCTAATACCAAATTGAATAATAGGGATAATAGTGGACATCCTTGTTTTACCCCTGATCTTATTGGAAATGCTTCTAGCTTATCCCCATCCCATATAACACTTGCTGATGGCTTTAGATAGATGTTACTTATTCGTTTAAGCAAGACTCCATTTATTCCTATACTTTTTAATGTTTTTAATAGAAATGGGTCTTGTATTTTGTCAAAGGCCTTTTCTGCATCTATTGAAATAATCATATGGTTTCTGCTAGTTTTGTTGTTAATGTGATAGTTTTCCTGATATTGAACCCCTCTTTGCATTCCTGGAATAAGTCCTACCTGATCAAAGTGTATTATTCTTGTGTTGATTTGCTGTAGTCTTTTTGCTAATATTTTATTTAGGATTTTTGCATTTATATTCAAAAGAGAAATTGGTCTGTAACTTTCTTTCTCAGTTTGTCTCTTCCTGATTTAGGAGATGCTGAGTCTGAGTGTAGACTGAAACAAACTACTTGTTCTGTTTCTTTTTCTTGTTTTGTTTTGTTTCCTCTTTCCCAATAACCATTCTATCAGTTACAATCCTTCTTTACAACTAGACTAATGATTAATGGGAAGATATCTGTACATCCTGTATCCAAGTGCATGCCACCATGAATGGGGGGGGGTGAGGAGGGAGGGAGACAAAATCTGAAACTCAAGGGACTGTGGAACTGAATGCTGTAAAGTAAAAGTAAATAAACCAAAACTAAAAAAAAACAAACAAACCAACTTTCAAATCCCCTCCAACTCTAAATTATATAATGCCTAGAAATAAATTTAAAGCTTCAGCATGTTATGTGTACCACTATGTTATAAGACTAACTAGCAACATTTTTATTTATTGCTTAAAATATTTAGCCCCTAAACTTAAAATTTTCTCTCTCTACATAATTTAAATCTTAGTGTCTCAATTAAAATAACTTTGTGTAGAAGTGAAACAAACAATAAATGGGAAACAGCAATGTCCCACCCCCCCCCAAAAAAGAATTAGAACTTGTACAGAAATTTTTACAAACAACTTAAGGCTCATTTTTGCACAGTTCTAATAGTAATAGCTTTTAAAATACTGTGATCAGATTCAATTACTATACCCTTTCTGGCTAAAATACTTTATAAGATCTAAAGAATTCTGCAATTAACTAGGAATTTAGTTTGTTAGTAATACTTTGGGGATTTATGTTGCTTAAAGACATGTTACACCAATTTAGGGGCTTATTTTGGCTTTTTTTTTGGAGGGCAACTGGGGTTAAGTGATTTGCCCAAGGTCACAAGGCTAGTTTTTGTGTTAAGTGTCTGACGCCAGATTTGAACTCAGGTGCTCCTGACTCCAGGGCCAGTGCTCTATTCACTGTGCCACCTAGCCACATAACCAATATAGTTTTAATGAATCTCGATTTTAAAAGCTTGCTTTTGCTCTGAAGTATAAACAGAGCTATCATGTTATAAGTTTTTAACTAATTTTTTCTCTTTTGTCTTAAAATAGTTTGATGAACATTTATAAATCTTAAAACTAGAAATATAGCCTACTGCATTGATTCCAATAATTATAAAGTTATTATTACCTCTGCTTAAAATTAAAAGCTTTCAGTGATGATATTATTGCTAAATCTCCTTTTAATATTGTGCCAGATAGCAAATATTTAGTGTACATATGCCAACATATTGACACTGCTAAGCTTAAACACCCACAGAATGCAGATCTTTTTAACCTGTTTTCTAAGATTAAAAACTCTCATAAGAAAGAGGTCACAACCTATTTATCCCATATTACAGCTCATTTTTCACTTCCTGGGCCTCTTGCCCAAATTAACACGACTATTGATCAAATATTTTTTATGAATATTTTTGCCCCCCAAATATTCATAGAGTTATGTTATCCCACTCTTATTTTTATCAAAATGCACAAACTCTATTTAAACAATTCCATGTTACTAGGGAACAAGCTAGACAGATCATAAAAAAAACTGCCCTCAATGTGTTCTCTATATTACTCCTCCAGCTTCCTCTCAAACTGGAGAAGCAGTAAAAAATGTAATTAACCATATGTTACAGTCTTTTGCTTCTATGGATGCTCCAAAACAATTGAAAATCTATAATGCCCCTGCCTACGTTAGCAAATCATTTCAATCTTTCCATGATCATTTTCTAATAAAATTAATTACGGGCATAACCCTTATAATCCCACTGTTCAAGCTATACTTGAGAGAAGAAATTAGATATAAAAACCTATTTACCTATTTACAAAATTAAAAAGACCAATACACCACAAAAGCAACTGGTTACTTCTTTATATACCCTAAAATTTTTTCAGCATCACTAAAAATGAGTATACACTGACAGTAAAACAATTTGAAAAGGTGCATACTTCCCCAAAATGAGGTAATATGGTGATTTGCTACTGTGGGTGCCAGGCTATGCTTGTGTTTTTCCAGAAGCTGCTGAATGACAAACAAGGGTGCCAGAACAGAAATGTCAGGGCAGAAGATTAAAGAGCTCTGGCAGCAGAAAAATAAATCCCACAAATGTAACATGGGAATAAAGAAGAGGTCTCCTAATGCAGTCACTACACTAAAAAGCTGTGCCCACATGGGGGGAGGTGGAACATTTATTATATCAAGCCTCAGAACTGAAACCTGTTACCCCAGGATTGTGTTTCTTGCTATGAACACTCTGATTTCTATACAAACTGAACTAGTTACATCCTAATTTAATATCCCTATCAAATTGATTGTTTCTTATATAAACTATAACTACATGTATTTAACTCCCTCAAGCCTTTCTTACTTCATATGATTTCTGATTTCTTAAAAAGAGGGGGGAAATGTCTGTCAAACTTCTTGTCAGAATTCTTGTTACTAGACTCACTGCCCCACTATTATTGTACTTTTATTAATAATTTTAAACACTGTGCCTGCAATTTCTTTACTAAGAGAAATCCAAACTGCACAATCTGTTAATGAATTTTCATAAAATGTTTCTGTAGCCTTTAAGACACAACAGAATATAGATAAGGATCTTCTGTCTAAGATCAATGCATTAGAACAATTAGTATTGTATTTAGGCAATGAGTTAAAAGCATTAAAACCTCAACTGTTACTTAGATGTGATTAAGTATATGCATGTATTTGCATAATTCTTTTACCATATACTAGTTCTGATTCTAATGTTTTTGGGGACAAAATACATGCCCAACTTCCTGGTACCTGGCATGATTCAAATATTACAAATTATATCAGAAAACATCCAGAATAGTCATCATTCTGGAAGTGATCCAGCATCATTGTCAACACAATATGATTTACATTGTTAAACTTATCTCCTTTTAATTTGATGTCCAAAATTTTACATATTTTGCCTGTATTGATTATTGTATTATTTCTTTGTATGTTTAAAACTATTTTTAACTTAGATGTATAAACATAACTTTTAAGGGTCAGGATTTATATTGGAATGTTACTTGTAAAAATTGTAATCTCACACAATGTATTATTAGAGCTAAACAGTATGTAATAACAGTAACAACCATCTTTTGCTGTTTTTCCCACTAACTTTTCTCATACCAGTCTGCAGGAGAGCATAGCTTACTCTGATCAGTGAGGCTTTAATATGTTAAAAAGCATTTCATAGGGCTGCTACTATTAGGAATCATATGTTTAGTTACTTTAATTAGAACTGCCATATTTTTGACTTTGTCTTTACAACCCACAATTCATACTGCCCAGTATGCTGAAGAACTAGTAAAAATTTCACCTGAAGCACTTCAAGTTCAGGAAAAAATCAATCAGGACTCAGAGACAAAAACTAATTTATTAGAACAGTCTATATTTTATATATAGGAGATGAGGTAGAGACCCTTAAGACTCGGTTATCTCTATGATGTGATTACAGATATACATATATTTGCATCACCCCCAGCTTATATGAGTCCTTCCAGACCAACATTACATGGGACAGAATTAGAGCCCACTTATTGGAAGCATGGGATGATTCCAACATCACCACAGAAATGAGGGCCTTCCACCAGATTATCAAAGATACCGAACATAGTAAGATTCATGGGACTGACCCAGAAGAAGTAGCAAATACCATTATTGGCACATTGAAGAAAATTTCTCCATTTTCAGAACGTATTGGCTCTTGGTATATACTTGCTTCTTATATTAATTGTTATAGTAATTTATAATTATATAATTGTAATTATACAATTATATATACAAATAGTATATATTATATATTTGTATATATATGTTATATATAATATATAAATACTATATAATACATAATACATATAATTGTGTACATAATATATATTATATAATATGTTGCATATTATATACACAATTATATATACAAATAGTATGTATACAAATACTATATGGTATATATAGTATACAAATTGTATAAAGTAATATACAAATATAGTATACTTGTACCAAGTATTATATGACTGATGTCCCGTGATGTCAAGGCTTTAGGCACTGAGGTACACGTCCTTGAATTATTTAATAAAAAAGGGGGAGATGAAACAAGCCTAAACATCTGATCCAGGAAACAGGCTGTTCCTTGATAGATAGCTCTGGGTTTTCCCAGTGATTCTGTATGGTCAGCTCTAGGCTTTCCCGCTAATGCAGCTGTAAATCAGAACTTGCCTGATATTCTGAGGTCCAGGGCTCTGCTCTATTCTGGGATTTTAGACAGAAGGTTTTAGCTGCCTTTAAGATTATTTTTATATGGGAGGGCAAAATAGAACTTATAAGAATTCATTGATCACCTCTTGAAAAAGATCCTCTGAAGAAAACTCCTAGGAATGTTATAGACAGTTTCCAGAGTCCCCAGATCAAGGAGAAAATATTACAAGCTGCCAAGAAGAAACAATTCAAATACCATGGAAACACAATTAGGATAACCCAGGATCTAGCAGTTTCTACATTAAGGGATGGAAGGACCTGGAATGTGATATTCCAGAGATTAAGGGAGATAGGATTAAAACCAAGAATCACCTACCCAGCAAAACTGAGTATGATGTTCCAGGGGAAAATATGGTCATTCAATGAGGTGGAGGACTTTCAAACATTCTTGCTGAAAAAACCAGAACTGAAAAGAAAATTTGACACTCAAATACAAGAAATATAGGAAGGTAAACATAGAAATCATAAGGACCTTATCAAAGTTGAAGTATTTACATGCCAACATGGAAAAATGATAATTGTAACTTATGAAACTTTTCTCAGTATGAGGATAGGTGAAGGGAATACAAATGTATATATACGTAAAAGTACACACATGTCTATATAGGAGGGTTTATATATGCTTATGAACACATATCTGAGAATGTGTATATATGTGTACATAGAAGGCACAGGATCAATTGAATAGGAGGGACGATACTCTAAAAGGTGAAATTCTGAGGTGGGAGAGGATTAGAATGAGAGGAGACAAAGAGAGACAGAATGCGGTGAATCATCTCATATAAGAAGAGGCGAGGGATAATTGTTACAGTGGAGGGGAAGAACAGGAAGGCAAAAGGGAAACCTTACTCTCACTGAGTTTGGCTTAGGGAAGGAATGACATAAACTCTAAACTGAGTATCTTGCCACACAGGAGAGGAGGTAGGATGGGGAAAGGAGGTGGGACAAGGGGGGGAGGGGAAGAAGGGGGGATTGCTGGAAGCACACACTTCTGTAAAGGGACAGGGACAGGGTAGAGAATACAACAAGGTGGGGGCAGGATAGGAAGGAGGGACATAAAATCAGTCTCTCACAATATGTCCACTATGGAGATGTTCTGCATAATTACACATGTACAGCCTGTATTGAATTGCTTGTCCTTCCAGTAGGGGTGGGTGATGAGCGATGAAGGGAAAGAATTTAGAATTTAAACTTCTATAATAAAATGTTAAAAATATATTATATATATATATATATATATATGTGTGTGTATGTGTGTATGTAAGTATT